>REGL01000027.1:85641-101382 GCA_004194395.1 Aurelia aurita complex sp. Pacific | reverse complement strand
CCGTTTACTTGAGTAATTGAATTTGGGGAGTTTATCAAATTATGTTTTGAAAATTCCAAAAGTGATATTTATTTAAATCAAAATTTCCTTTACTTAAGTAAATGATTTCAGATTTATAAAAATTTCAAAAATTGACGGTTATTTAAGAGAATCCTATATCGAAACGAAATTTCCTCACTTGAGTCACTGTTTTCAGGGGGTATACAAATTTTACGTTTAAAAATTTCGAAATTAAGTCTGTCTCAAATTAGATGTCACTCGTGACAATGTCCCATGAGATTCGCGATAACGCAAAATTAATGATGCGAAGCACTAAGTTTTTTTATTCGCGAACATTTTCACGTTACATCTAATTTGAGACAGACTTGAAATTGTCCCGGACTCAAACTCGAAGAGATATGCATTTGCCTTAATCTGGCATTTAAGGTGAATTCGTTTACATTACACTCTCCGTTGCAGAGGCTGTTTGTTGGAGACTGGAGACCGAACTAGAAAAATGAAAGCTTGTTTTCAACAAACAGCCTCTGCGACGGAGAGTGTTTATATTATATTATTGTAAAAACTCGTAGAAATACATTAGGTGTGCATTATCTAAGAATTCTCGTTATGAATAGCATTTGAAGTGTAGTTGCTGAAGAGATTATATTGCCATTAGAATGAATTAAAATATTTGTTTTCTTTGTGTCACCAGCAAGGGTGAATTTTGTAAAACAAAAGGATACGTGTCTGATCAAGTCAAAGCGATTTTGCAGCCTTACGAATCGATCTCACAACACCTTCGCAGCCAATCATATTGCTTCGCTTTGACTATTTATTTTGATTGGACTTGAGTGCACTCAGAGGTGTGAAATCTATTCTTCTAAAAAACTTATCGCTTTGTCTATCAAGACTTCAGAGAGCTGAATCTACATCTATTGACGTCTACATCTATTGAAACCTACATCTATTGAAACCTACATCTATTGAAATAATCAGTAAAGCCCAAACGGGCACTAGACTGGCTACACAATCTCTGTATGCTCCTTAGAACTGATGTGTCGCTAATACAACGCTCATTGAGCTGGCCGTCAGCAACAACAACAACAGCGAAATTGAGGGATTAGTGTAGCTAGTCTAAACGGGCACTGCACTGATGAGGACAGTTCCATCATACGCAAGAGGCGGCAATTATGTGTCATGGCCAAATCAGACCATGATGTACGTTGAAAATATGGGATTTGAAAGAGACGGTCACCAAATCTTTTGTCTTGCAAAAAGTCTGCCCTTTTGCTTGCGTCACCAACAGGGGTATCTTGGTGTTAAACGATAGGAACATGGGAAATATCGGCAAAAAATCGTAAAATCATAATGCACTTGTTAAAAAGTTTTGCTAAAAAAGTAAAGGTGGCTCCTACTGTACGAACTATTATCGCTTCGTTTTCGTCATCGCCAATTTTGCAAATACGATAGAAGTTCATCTTGCGGCGTCAATGATTTTGACTGTAAAGACTGATTCACACTGCACTACTGGCCGTAAAAGCCAGACTTTACTTTCGAATTTTGTTCCCAGTGCAAGAAAAACTTTTATTTTCATGTGAAACATTTGTCCACTGGGACCTATGCCAGGTTTCAACGACGACAGATTTTGTAACACAATAGCATCAGTGACCTCAGTTCAAAGGAATTAGTGATAGCAGAGAAAGGAAATTCTCTCAACCAGTAATTCAAAACAAACGAAGCCGCAAAATTTGCCCCCGACCAATAGAGCAAACTCTCGCCTTGTGCACTCGAAAAGTGGTTTTCAAGAGAAGTTATGTGCTTATAGTGAAAGAAGAAGAGTAAATCTAAAGTTCTGCCTGGCGAATTTTGTTTAGTTGACCCAGAAGCCGAGCAGAAAGCATAGTAGTTCTCGCCCATTTAGGGCTGAAATAAAACGATTACCACACAGGTCTTGAATCAAACAAACAAATCCCCCAGACATATCTTTATTTAGGTATTTACCCTTCTTCTTTCGTTATAAGCACATAACTTCTCTTTAAAACCACCTTTCGCGTGCACAAGGCGAGAGTTTGCCCTGCTGCTTTCGGGGAAACTTTTGCGGCTCTGTTTGTTCTGAATTACTGGTTGAGAGAATTTCCTTTGTCTGCAGTCGCTAATCGCTTTGGATTGAGATGTCAACAAAAGCCACTGATGCTATTGTATTACAAAATCTGCCCTTGTTCCATGTTTCTAGTTGGTCAATGGATCGAGTCAACAGAATGTACTTTTGTTTCATGATCAATAGAAAAATTCAACAAAAATGTTGTTTACACCCATTTCAAATCACGTCTCTTGAGGAAACTTTCTTTTCATACAAGGTAGGAAGTTTGTAAGATACTGTAACTATTGTAAGATTCTCACTTTTCTTCGTAAATAAGACAATAGACAAAATCGGCTAAGGTTTGTTTACACCCATTTCAAGTCATGTGATCAATCTCTTGATTAAACATTGTTTGATTTCTCCAAAATATTTCGAGCTATGCAAAGTTCTGCCAGGAATGCAAAAAGAAGCATAATACTAAAACTTCCCAAGAGTATGGTCACATGACTTGAAATGGGTAAAACGAGCCTTAGGCGATTTGGTCTATTCCCATGGCTTCGCTAGAACTGCATAGCAGCGGTCAGGTCAGCATAACCCCGTTCAATTTGAAACAAAGTTTTCTCTCACTTGGGATTTCAAGCTTATGACTTTCAAATAAATATCATTGTATCCTTGCATTCTTTGTGTTGCTGCACTGTGCTGCACTGTACTGCACTGCTCAGATGTGCAGGTGCATTTTCATGAAATAAAGAATAAGGCAAGTAGCTGGATTCTGTGCAGATTAATGTATCGCAACGTGCCAAAGACAGCTTTTCATCGATAAGATATCACTGGATGGCATATCATATTCTCAAATTGGAAATTATTCTTCAAATTGGTAATAAAGCTTGTAATTGAAGGTAATGTGCTACGTAGATATCGTTTTTAATGTGACAAACATATCCGTTGGTCAATGCACACAACCAATTTTGTCACTACTCCTGTCGTGCAGTAGCAGGACGTTAAAATTTTCTGCTGTATTTTAAACACCTGCCGTATTTCAATGACTTTTCCTTGAAAGACAAAGCAAATAGGGAAATACCCATCTTTTCACGGCAAGCTGATGCGCAGTAGACTTCATCCAGAGCCAGTGCTTTGCCGTTAAAAGATAAACATTGACTTTGCTTCTGTCCGTTTCATAACGAAAAGTTGCTGAATGGCCTTGGAAGTGTCGTTGAAGTTATCAAATATATTGCACAGTTGAAACTGAAATAGGTAGTTGCGTTCTTTGTATGAATCTTGAAGTATATCCAACTATTTTCATTTTACATAAACTTTAAAATGCTTCAAAAAGCTTGGTAACGGTGGTAGTCTGCCGCAAATCAGATGTCACGTGAAATGCCAGCGAAATAACAAACGCATGAAACGTTTTCTGAATAATTTCGCGTTATCGCAAATCTCGCGTGGCATCTTATTTGATACAGACTTTCAAGTATGGGTACAGAATACAGATGTTTAATATAACTTGAAATGTTCAACGTTCAGTTGAGAAAAGGGCAAAATGTGTTTGAGTGGTGGAGCGAAATGGGTCATTGGCAAATTCATGGATTTCATTTTATCTTGCTTTACTTAAAGAAGTTCGATTTCTATCATCAACAAAGAAAATTTCATTCGTTGAAAAATATGAGGAAACTTGAGTGACCCTTTTTGCCCAATCTGTATAACAAGGTCAGATTTCGTAACACAATAGTATCAGTTGTTTTTGTTAACACCTGAATTCGAAGCGATTCGCGATTGCAGACAATGGAAAGTCTCTCAACCAGCAATTCAAAACAAGCAATTCCGCAAAAGTTTCTCTGAAACCCAGGTAGCTAGCTCGCTCGTTGTGCATTCCAGAAGTTGTTTTTAAGAGTGAACATGGGCATATATCAAAAGAAGAAGGATATATCTAAGCATCTACCGCGGGCTTTTAATTTCTTTGGTTCAGGAGCTGAGCAGTTAGTGTTTTAATTCCANCAAGCAATTCCGCAAAAGTTTCTCTGAAACCCAGGTAGCTAGCTCGCTCGTTGTGCATTCCAGAAGTTGTTTTTAAGAGTGAACATGGGCATATATCAAAAGAAGAAGGATATATCTAAGCATCTACCGCGGGCTTTTAATTTCTTTGGTTCAGGAGCTGAGCAGTTAGTGTTTTAATTCCACCCAACAAATATGAGAATTGAATCGCCTCCTAATAGGCTTCTATACCAAACAAATAAATTGCCCGCGGCAGATGTGTAGATATACCCTTCGTCTTTCGATGCATGCTCGCGTTAGCTCTTAGAAACCATTTCTGGAATGCACAGCGAGCGCGTTTGCTACTTGGGTTTCAGAGAATTTTTGCGGCTTTGTTTGTTTTGAATTTCTAGTTGAGAGAATTTCTTTTGTCTGCAGTTGCTAATCGCTTTGAATTCAGGTGTCAACGAAAGCAACTGATGCTATTGTCTTACAAAATCTGTCCTTGTTAATCTGTATACACAATATCACGTTTAGCGATTGGGTTAATTCAACTTTGACGCATGTCTGCAACGAATTAAAAATTCGTGCATCATGTGTGAATTCAGCTTATGAATAAAAGGTGTATGAAAGGTGGTAGACTTCAAAATTCAGCCTTCGCTACTTATAATGTATGCTCATGTCTTCCTAGCAATTCCTTTTCGCATGTACAATGAGTTACCTATCCTAGGTTTTAGGGCATCTATTGCCGATTGCTTCATTCACATTTGCCAGCTGACCCTTTGTCATTAATTGCTCTCTACTTGTACGAAATCAAAAGCAAGCAGATGCCCTTGTTAAAAGACCGTAATTAATGAAATACAACATTAAGAGCAAAAATCATACTACACTAAGGCCCAAACTGTTATTCTGATTTTTCAAACCATGAATTCTTGTTTGGAAACATTCTTTTGGCAGCCATTGAATTAAAGGCATCATCGTTCTTGCTCGTGCCTTGCTTGACCATATAATTTCCATATCAAATTGCAAAATATCGCTGAATGTTTCTCTACATCTGCAAATTTACTTCACGGAGGATGTAACAACGTCAGACCGTAGTTCAGGGGGGTGGGGGAGGTAACTCCTTGGTATACATGTGCATGAGATATTTTACCCGGGATTATGGGCAGTGTTTCATTAATTTTGTGGTTATGTGGCTGCCTCCGAAAATTTTTGCTGTAAGTTATAGGTAAATGTTAGCAATTTATTGCTATTACGGGCTATCATGACTTAAAAATTTCTTAAAAAGGAATTTAGCTCAACTAATGGCACATATCATAGTCTTGTCACGATTCTTGTGGAAAATTTTACCATGGTTATGGGGTCATATTTTCAAACTATTTCCCTGGTTTTAGGTCCCCCTCTGCATTCACATATATTCCAAACCCCTGTAGGAGCTGCACTTCCCCCCTCCCCCCCCCCTCGCCACAGTTATCAAATCCCTCTATTGATGGTGGCAAACTATTCCTTAGATCCTGGATTGTTTGAAAACCTCCATCATTTTGCCGTCTCTTCTGAAAATTTTGATTCGAATCCCATTGTCTGCTATTTTTCCCCAGAGTCGTTTGAAAATCTTGGGGCCCTGAAAAAGATGACCAGCAGTGTTGCAGTTGATATGATAACAAAAAGAATGAAAAATAATCTGTCAAGCGTCCTTGCAGCTTTCAGCCATTCCCTTGCTCTCCTTTTTCTTTCCAACTCTCGCCTCTTCTTCTTCTCGTACTGCTCCATTTTGGTGCCTGTTTCTCTATCCAGCAAAGCAAACGCCGTACTTTGAAGAGACTTGCAAATTGCAGACTTTGCTGATGGATGCTTAGATCTTCTACAGAGTTTTATTCCATTGAATTTTCTTCGCACTCTTGTGCTATATGATGGCGAATCACTGCCAGCATAACAATCTCCATTTTCAATTGTATCGGTGTCCNGACCAGCAGTGTTGCAGTTGATATGATAACAAAAAGAATGAAAAATAGTCTGTCAAGCGTCCTTGCAGCTTTCAGCCATTCCCTGCTCTCCTTTTTCTTTCCAACTCTCGCCTCTTCTTCTTCTCGTACTGCTCCATTTTGGTGCCTGTTTCTCTATCCAGCAAAGCAAACGCCGTACTTTGAAGAGACTTGCAAATGGCAGACTTTGCTGATGGATGCTTAGATTTTCTACAGAGTTTTATTCCATTGAATTTTCTTCGCACTCTTGCGCTATATGATGGCGAATCACTCCCAGCATAACAATCTCCATTTTCAATTGTATCGGTGTCTGAGTCGAAGCTGGTTTCCTGATCGTTGTGGAAGGGTTTTCGGCCATTACTGTCGACAATAACCTCAGGAACCGAAGCTGCACATTTGTTTTGGAAAGTTTTCGGTGATATGAGGTCAGCATCAAGCGATTCGTCATCGTCATCACGCAGTTTTTTTGTGCGTTGACAGAAAAGCACAGGTGCTAGGCCATCCAGCAAAACCTTTTTTACCCATCCAGGCATTCGACGGTTGCTCCGGTGGTAAAGGTTTAAAATCAGAGTAGTAATCACCAGTGAAATTGCAGTTTCCATTATCGTTGCAAGATAATATTGCGCGAGGTATGGGAAATCGTAGGGTGGCATGATCTGGCTTGTTAGCTGTTGAAACACTGTAACTGCCAACAAAACAGTAATACTTAGGCCTATACGTTCTCCTGATTCCGGCGGTAGTATAAACCCGAGAACAACAAGAGATGACAATAAAGCGCACGGCAGTATCAACGTAAAGGCGTAATTTATCGCTTGTCGTCGTATCCACATCGTAACAGTTACGTCAGCGAATGGATTCTTACAGCATTGATAGTACTTTTTGTTCTCCTGAGTTTTGATACTTAGGAGCTTCCATTCACCGTTTCGTATGTAATAAGAGTTTGCATTATTTGACTGTACCGTAGATTTTGTGATCAATTTTGAAGCATCGTGTGCCCATGAGCCGAACTTTAACCGACATTCTTGGTCATCGAAGGGAAAGTAGCTAACATCAAGCTCACAAATACTTTTGAATACAACCGGATTTAACCAACTGTGTCGTCCATCTGAGTGGATGTGCACTTTATGCTTGTAAACATCTAGGCCACCACTGAACTGGCCGTTAGCGTCAACACTATAAAGAGAAATGTTTATTCGTATGATAGGCAATAATGCACGGTTGACACGGCCTATATTATGATCAAA
The DNA here is from genome assembly GCA_004194395.1 of Aurelia aurita complex sp. Pacific. Taxonomy (NCBI): domain Eukaryota; kingdom Metazoa; phylum Cnidaria; class Scyphozoa; order Semaeostomeae; family Ulmaridae; genus Aurelia; species Aurelia aurita complex sp. Pacific. The sequence continues at coordinate 94,126 of REGL01000027.1, read as the reverse complement.
ATCGTATTCTTGCGCACTGTGTGTTGATTCTCTTGGACGGGATTTCGAGTAATAAATCTTGATAATGTTGCTATTCCTTCGTTCTTCTCTCAGTTAAAACCGTTAGAGCTCCTACGCAGCGACATGTCTCGAAGTTTCAGCTTGGTTCCCTGTGCGTCAACTTGACCGCGTTCGCGTGAGGTTACTGGGCGCCAGGGAAGCGATCCCTTCCGTAGAGCCCAGTCCCCCTAGTCGAAAATGACGTCAGGGAACCAGACTGTTGAAGTTTGAAATGAGATGTATCGCTGCGTAGAGAGCTCCTACGGTTTCAACTGCATTTGAGTGATGGCGGCAATCGATCCTTGTTGTGACGAGACTCGCAATCCCGTGGAAGAAAAATAACACACAGTGAGTAAGAATACAATTTTGATCATGGTATAGGCCACATCAACGGTGCATTATTGCCCACGGTCGCATGAGCCAATTTTTAGATTTATAGTAACAATTCGCATTAAACTTAAATGAAATTATGGATTAAGAAACTCTCCGTGCTGATTTTTCAAATCTTAATATCAAAAGAACAGTCCTTTGTTTCAATTTTGAAAATGGATTGAATCGTTGTTCCATTCCACTATACCCTATCACACGTTCCCTACTCTTGCATTTACCTAAAAAGCAAGATCTCTCAATCATTCTTGCCAGTAAAGTTCGCAAAGACTTACCTGTTGTAAAGAACAATGTCTGGAACCCACACCAATGCTGGAGAGGCATGCACTGACTTTATACCAGCATACTTCGCAGGATCCCATGTTAGGAGAGGATTTTGCCAGTACTGAATTAAAAACATATTCTTCATTGATAAAAGCAAATAAGTAGCATATCTACTAGATCTACTAAAACGTTTGATCTGAAGGTAGCCCTAAAGATTCGTGGTACATTGAAAGAAGTAGAGGTTTAAGTTTCGTGGGTCTTCCCTTGCTTTGGTATATTTTTGCTTATTCATCACGGTTTGGTGCCCAAGAAACTGGAAAAATATTTATCCATGCAAGAACGATTCTTCGAAAATGCTACAGGACCACCGTTTTGTTGGTTTAGAGGTACTGTCAGCGTTAACCGATTCGTCTCATAATCAGTTCAGTTTCACGAAATGACAAACCCTTCACGTACCTGATTCACCCATAGGTATACTTTGATGTATTGCTCACGCTCATTCTGTAATACAAAAATAACAAAAGTTCGTTAATGATTTCGAGAATTATCGTAAACCACCTTGCAACATGTTGGGCCCAATCGACTATGAAAGCCGAGGGGCCTAAGTCGACTTCTTCCTCGAGTAAAGCGGCGATTGGAATAAAATCTGATTAACATTACTTTCATTTTATAGTTTCCAGTTTCTATCCATATGTTCAGAAACATTTAGTGAATGAACTGGAGGAACAATTAACCCAATTCAGGGTCATTCATTCCCTAAATGTTAAGAGTTAGACATTATTCTATTGCAATGGCTACTTACATTTTCAACCACGTATACCGATGCTACCGCAGATGCTACTAGCAGAAGGGCAGCAACAGAATGCCTGCCAATACATTCAAAGATGCAATTATAATTAGGGGTTTACTCGGGTTTATCGCTCTTCAGAAAAGGCGTACGAGATTTTTTGAAATAATAGGTTTTTAGGGATATTCTGCCGATTTTTCTTGAAAACAAAAGGACTTTTGCTAAATGCGTACGAGATTTTTACATAGTGATACGCCCGTCGCAATTAAATATGTGGAATGGGCAGTTACTGAGGTAAGAATCAATCGACTTACAACTTGCAGGATCCGAATAACTTGAGCATCGAAAGTGACCGAAACAGCTTTATTTTGTGTTAAATTTCCTTCCATCAACGGATGAACGTCTTTTTGATAACCATCGAATAGATATTTGTGTAATAAGCTTTCCATATCATTTCTCGACATGTTGCTGTGCCCTGAAATCCAAGCAGATAAATAATCATCAACTTCTTTGAATTTTGTCAAAATGAAGATATTTTCCGAGTAATAAAGTCAAATATCATTAACAACTTGTTAATGCTGTAACTAAAATGCAAATATTAGTAACAATAAAATCAGGTATGAATTCAAAATGAGCCCAAATTTTGGTTAAATTGTGACTGTTTCTGCAAGGGCAATGTGATGTGCACTAATTGTTAATTTCAAATTGAATTGGGTAAGCTACACGCCCAGTTTCGTATACGAGTAGAAGGAGGTAGAATTGTTCTTAGAACCGTATTTAACTTTTTTTTTTTTTTTTTTTTTTTTTATTCTGCCGATTTTTCTTGAAAACAAAAGGACTTTTGCTAAATGCGTACGAGATTTTTACATAGTGATACGCCCGTCGCAATTAAATATGTGGAATGGGCAGTTACTGAGGTAAGAATCAATCGACTTACAACTTGCAGGATCCGAATAACTTGAGCATCGAAAGTGACCGAAACAGCTTTATTTTGTGTTAAATTTCCTTCCATCAACGGATGAACGTCTTTTTGATAACCATCGAATAGATATTTGTGTAATAAGCTTTCCATATCATTTCTCGACATGTTGCTGTGCCCTGAAATCCAAGCAGATAAGTAATCATCAATCTTTTTTGAGTTTTGTCAAAATGAAGATATTTTCCGAGTTATAAAGTCAAATACTATTCTTAGCTTGTTAATGCTGTAACTAAAATGCAAATATTAGTTACAGTAAAAGCAGGTATGAAATCAAAATGAGCCCAAATTTTGGTTAAATAGCGACTGTTTCTGCAAGGGCAATGTGATGTGCACTGCACTAATTGTTAATTTCAAATTGAATTGGGTAAGTTATGCGCCCAGTTTTGTATACGAGTAGAAGGAGGTAGTGTTGCCAACTTTTTGTTCTTAGAACCGTATTTAACAGATTTTCTTCCCGGTAGCATAAATTCAGCTCGAACTTTGTTCTATACACTGATTCTTTTATAAACACAACTTTGCTGTGAACTTGATAGTCTTCACTTTAATTTGGGCCCAATTCTTATATTTAGTAAAAAATTTTCACATAGTTCCTTAATTTTTATAAAGTTCATTCTCATAATTTATCATAATTCGTCGAGAAATGCTAAAATAGCTTTTTGAGAACCCGTAGAATCACAAAAAGAACCAAATCATAAAATGAAATGGTATTGTGCGACAGCAATGCTCCCTTTGATGCAGTACGCTCATACGAGCTTTAGAACTATACTTACGTGTCGTTAATTCTTTCTCATAAACTTTTGATTCTTCAGATGCCTGTACCAGTGTGAAGCAAATCACCACGAGCAAAGATTGCGTGGCGATCATGATAGCCTGCAAGTAAAATGAAGTGATCAAGAACGGTTGAATTGTTGATGGCGTCTGACTAAATCAAGGTTTGTGTTCGTTAATTTTTTATGAGAGAGCCAGCGCAGTTATAAAACAATCACTACGAGACAAACTTGAAAAGATAACCTTCAATTTACTGAGACTGCTACCTTCCTACTTCTTGTAGATCTTTCAAAGAAACTCCTTCCTATCTCGTGTCTAAAATGTGCAAAGCACCTTGTCTTCCCACACTTGAAACGCCCTTGTGATATACAAAAGATGTCTCTTTACACAGTTACAGCAACAGTTTGATCTTTGACGTACGTAAAAAGTCTTTGCACTGAAACGTATCTTATCGTTCCAGCAACCAACTAAAACATTTTTGCGACAAATTTTCTTCAGGAAATGATAGAAGTGGCCATGCATTGTCTCGAGTAGACTCACTACATAGTCCCAGTTATCACGACAACAACAGCGGCAACAACAACAACAACAATTTTTTCGCTATTCACACTTACATTTTGAATTGAATTATTTATATCAAACTAGTTAAATTGTTGTTGATAGACTGATGGACGCTTATCAAGCCCAAACTAGGACTTTATTTTAAAGAAAAAGTTAAATGATCAGTATTTTCACAGGTTGCTTCATAACCAAGCACTCATTAAAAGAGTAAAACTTGGAGCTTTGAAAATCACTCGCAAAATAAGCCATAGCTGGGAAAAAAATGTTGTCTTTGAGTTATTTGCCCAAAAAATAAATTCAAAGATTTGCCATGTAATAAATTCTCTGTGATTCTTCAAACAAGGGTACTTTTTCTGGGAATTCCGGTTTCTATGCACAGATCATTAGGGCCTTTAAGTGATTCCTCCTCCATTTTTCTAATCTCAGTTCTATTCCAAAATCTTTGCAATGCGATTGAACTCATAAAGTCAATCGTATGAGCCTTTATAAAACATGGCGTATTTTTTACTCATCCAGACCATCAATAATTTACGATATAGGGGGAATTGAAATCTGTTTTGTCTGTCTTGGTTTTATTGAGCTTAGATTTGCGGATTGGTATCTTATAAGTTATCCTTCTTTGATTTATCACTCCGTAAAAGTTGGATGGTGAAACGATTCAGATGAAACAAATTAATTCCAATGTCTCTAATTGCATCTGTCATCTTTCATCGCTAGCTGAACTTCCATCTGCCGGGTGAGTACAAAAGAAAGTTAACATGTTTGCCGGGCTGTGGAATAAAAAGTATGCGGCCGATGTTCAGAACTAAAATATTAGTCTATCAACCAAAGGCTAACTTAGATGTGAAAATTTTGTTTTGTAAAATCACTCATCTTTTAGACCCATAAATTAGGAAAATGCTGGAAAGGGGTTTTTATGGAAACGTGAATTCCACGTTCGAGTCTGGTCCATGATTTATTTGCCATCTAAGTTCAAATTCAATACAATTGTCAGTGTCAGAAATAGAATTTAAAGACCCATCGTTAACCGTGATCCTTTACGATATCAAAGTAGACTTGTATAATATGAAAATCGTTTCTGACCTTGGTTCCCTTGCGTTTCATTCGGTGCACAAAGGATCATGGTAAACAATGCGCTTTTAATTATGAGGAGTAAAATGGCAGTTGGACGCTTGGAGTCAATGCCTCCTCGGAGGAGCGTGGTTCTTACTTTCAAGCAGTTTACTCTGCGGCCTCTTTTGGCTAGCCTGGGATCACGTGATGCCCGAGGGCGTATATGCATGCTTTATGCTTTCTATGCAGCATTTCCTCATACCGTTATTTCGATCCTACGTAGCAAGTTGAAATTTCGCTATCGCTGTTCGAAGTTTGTTTACTTCCCCTACAATTACAGTCCCTCTTAGTACAGTCTCCTTTTCTTCTGTCTCTTACGCTCTGCCTTACTTGTTTCATTCTACCTATTTCCACGCTCATTTCCACAGAATTCTCTGTGGAACAGTACAGGTGCGTTGGTCCGTTGCCAAGAATTATCTTTCTGTCCAATCACCGACCTTAAAAAGTGATATTCTTCATGCAGTCGGGCTGACGTAACAATGCCCATGTCTTATAAAGGGGTTGCCCTATATGGTTAAGTATAGGTGAGAACTTCCTGTCAAGTTAGGCTGTGGTTATTTTAAAAAGGAATTCGATTTGTTTGTTCATTGAAGGTATACCTAGCAGAAAACTGTGCCAAAAATGTGTCTGTTTCTATGTGTCCGCCTTCTCCATCGTATATATTTCCTGCCAGAAATATTGTGTAACTACACCCATCTCCTGCAGATAGCTAGCTTTCTGTTTACACGAGAATGCACCAATCCGATATGCTTCAGACCGTTTTCGCCTTTTCAAATGAAAACGCTCTGAAAGTGGCATGAAACGAATCCTATGGTATCAGCTCACGGAACCTCTTTATCAATTCTACGAGCCTCATATTCATCAGGCGCACTGCGCAGTGGTTCGCAGTGGGTGCTAAGACAAAGGAAATCCTTCGCAGCACAAGACAGGGCGTTTCCGTGTAAACAGAACCCCCAATCCGATATGAAATGAAACGGTATCGTGTAAGCAGAAACATTTTCATATCGGATTGCCACTCCCAATCCGATATGTAATGAAAACGGTATCGTGTAAACGGGGCCTAAATGATTGTTTTATGAATTATAACTAAAACAGTTGTTTACCTGATCAGCTGCGTAGAATCAAAAACTAATGCAAACAAGCAGATTCAGCTAGAAATTGCTTTGAAACATGTGCGGTTAGGTTTTTATCCCATTTACGTCATGGAATAAAATTCGAATAACTCTTTCAAATTCGGATAGTTTTTGAAAACCCAAAAACGAAACCATAAGCATATTGCTAGAATATTCCTCTCGGTGGTCATAATGCGCGTGCCTGCTCTGCATAACTGATCACCACCTCAGCTGGTAGCCTTAGGTACACCAAGATAACACATTTATGACCTGGAGTCTCTCGTTTCCCTGTGCTCTTTGACTTGATGATAGCGCTTCGGTCAATAAGGTTTACCGCAGGGATACAAGGGACTCATCGTCATAAGTCTATGCCTGAGGCAGCCTGAGGAGATATTAGTGAAAAACAAGCTTAAACGAGCTTAAAGAATGGCATGATAACACATGGACCTTTTCCCTTTCCATCTGCTCCGTAATAGGTTTTATTAGCGGCGGCATGAAATATAGCAAATCGTTAATTTTTGGTTTCAGATGCAAGCCAAGCAACAAATTCCATTTTTGTAGCGGTGGCATGGTCAGCAATGACTTTTCCGTCTAATTAGCAAATTAGTGGATTTTTTGGTGGCCGAAATCCGCTAAATGTTTGCTCTAAGATATTTTGTAGAGCAACGTCTTCTTGAGGATAATTCTGTAGGCCTGTTTTTAAGAGATTTTAATTGTTAGCTTGACTGTGACTGACTCTTTGAGGTACAGCAGTTGACGAAGTTCTTTAATATTGCGGTAAACAGAAGTCCGTTCTGGTTCACGACTTAGAAATTAGGTTTCGTCACAACCGGAAAACCGTTTTGACACCTAGAAGATGCTATATTCTGAAAATGCACCATCGAAGTAAACGAAAGATAAATCAACCAATCATAAAATGTTTTTAAAGAATTGATTCCTATGCTCGATAATCGTTGGTACAGTAAAAACCTGCGTATAAGAAGAACCTAGTGGATTCAGAACCTGCAGGTGGAAATTTTGCAATTAGACTCGCATTGTATAAGAACCCATTCAGCCTGAAATTTGAAATAGGTTCTTATTTGTAGAGATGATGGGGTCTTACTCACAACAAAGTTTGTGGAAGAATCATTAATGTTCATTTTATGCGATGAGAAGCTATTGACAGCTTTTCTTTGGATTATATAAACATTTTTGATTCTTCCACAAATTTTGTTGTGAATAATAAGTCATAAACTCAAGTGATGTGAACTGACAGTAAATAACAGGCATGAAGTTTGAATCTGAATAAAGAAAGTTCCCCAAAGTCCTGAATGAAATATGAACAAATTTACAGTAAAAACCTGAACAGCCTCGTTTCAGTGAGCATTTCCCACTAAATACCCAAAACATAAGAACCTAGTCAGGCTGACTTGCAAAATTTTAGGTTCTTATACGCGGGTTTTTACTATAATTCATGATTTAAAACTTGGATTCTCATTATCCAAATGACGTCAAGCGTCTTCAAGGGGCTCTGCGTTTTACCTTGTGCCGCAGGCTGTTACAATTTGTATAATATTAATTTCCAATTTACTTTTTATTGCGTGGCGGTAATCTTCCCACCTTGGAGTGTTTTTAAACAGCTTTAGTGTGCAATTAAAATATGATTAAAAATCACTGTTCTTTTTCAAAATATCTCAAAGATATACAACAGAAAATGTAATAGCTATTATTTTAGCCAGCTTTCTACCTTCTTGTGCAAATAAAAGCGGCATGTTGTAAAAACCGGACCCTAAGACCCTAGGACCCCTGAGACCCCTAGGACCTTTAAGTACTAAAAATGAAAAGGACCCTTAACACCAGAGGGACATCACCACAGACAAACAATAGATCAAAGTCATCAAGGTGTCAAACAAGAGGCTGCATGTTGTATGAGCTTCCCATCTTTCATCCTACGAACTTTCGTCCGTTCAAACCAACGTCAGGATGCCTTTATTCATGCAGAAAGTCTTTAAAATAACACAATAGGAGATACTCAAAATAGTACTTCTTCGTGGTATAAACTCTCTGCATCATTTCTGGTATTGGTTTGAAAGAGTGGGAGTTCATTGGATGGAAGAGGGGAAGTCAATGATACACAACTTCCTCATTATGACACTCTGGTGTTAAGGGTCCTTTTCATTTCTAGTACTTAAAGGTCCTAGGAGTCTCAAGGGTCCTAGGGTCTTAGGGTCCGGTTTTTACAACATGCCATCAAAAGCTTCTGGCGAAATCTGCCATTTGATTAGTATTTGATGAAAATCAGTGTCATGTCGAGATGTGAAATTTTTAGACACACAAAGAAGAATCTATAAATCCTTTTAAGGAGGGAGATAATTATTTATCAAACATCGGAATTTAATTCTGAAGGGGATAAGTTAGACGTGTGCACTGGTCTAAAATTGGCATATGGTATTTTATGATCTCAGTATGTGCGTGGACATTGTGTAGCCTAAGGCA
>REGL01000027.1:47678-57742 GCA_004194395.1 Aurelia aurita complex sp. Pacific | reverse complement strand
CATCCAACTGAAAAAAAGCTGAATATGCATTCATTGTATCCCATGAATGGAAAATGGAGAAAATTTCCATTCTTCAGTTCAGTTGTTTCTTCTGAAAAGTGTCCATGATTTTTTATGTTTTAACATTTATAGGCCAACAGAATATCAGTGTATCTCCATGCACTGTTCCTAGCAAAAGCAATACAGGTAGGTAGTTTTGCTCCAAACAAATTTCAAGCAAAAGTACCTGTATGGCTTCAGCTAAGAATGGTGCATCAAGAAACACAGGCAACATTCCTTGAAGCTTTTCAGAAGAAACAACTGAACTGAAAATTTGCAATTGTTCTCCAACTCTACCTGTCTGGCCGCAGAGACTTATCAGTGTTTTAGATAATTGGCTACAGTGCTTATCAATTTAATGTTGCATTCAAAAGAGTTATTTGACTATTTCTAATATCATTTATTGTTCCTTCTTCATAGACAATTGCCTACAGTATTCTATGGGACCTCAAATTCTTGATGAGGTAAGAACAGCTCTACAAGCTCTACAAGTTCATTGATTATCTGGTTGAAAATTATCTAATCAGATTTGGTTCATTAAAAGTTTCTCCACAAGAGGTCTGTCTGATTTCTCATAAAAGGTTTGCTCCAAATTTAGGGTGTGTTTTATTGGTATTCAAAACCTACTAGACTCTGAAAATATCAGACTTAACAGAGACAAAAATATATTTCCCAATTAAAAACAGGCAGGTTTGGGATTCACCTTGGCTAAAAATGAGAATCTCTTCAAAGTCTGCCAAACCTTCTGCCTTTTGAAGCAGAATTTTCAGAAGGCTTATCAAACACATTTAATGCTCTTTTCCAAAGAAATGGTACCCTAACATCTTTGTGAAGATGTTCGATAGTTTTGTTTTGCAATGATGTTCTTTGATTTAATCAGAAATGTGACATAGCAAGGAAAGCAGGAGACTGGACAGCTGAAACAACACTTGCACAAAAAATATACCTGTACTATGTCAACTGTATTGTAAAGTTTCAGTATCAAACTGCTGGATAAATCAGAACAAGTTTTGTTGTTTGAACAGTCACCAAAATTAGAAGCTGCTACCAAAGTTAGGTTTCATAGACGTTAACGGATTTTGTCCATTAGAGGGGGAGGAGGTCTCACCTGAATCCGTTAAAATTTTTGTTTTGGAGATGAAAATCCTGATAAGAAAAATTGCTACTGTAAGAGTGTAAGATCGTAAATAAGCTGCTTTCATCGTATTTGCACTTTCGACTTTGACAATGTACATTACTTACTGTATACTCGCCTTTCTCAAAAAAACCGAAAGGCAGTTGGGCCAGCACCAAGAAAGTGAATTGAAATAACCTGGTTATTTGCAGGCCTTGAGGGGGCCTAGGCAACTTTGACCAGTGGCAATTAACGGATGAAATCTGTTAACAGGGACAAAAATCTTTTGTTGATGACCCCTTAATGAATTCTTTCTTAGTTATTACACCAAGGATCAACAATTTATTTTAAATCCAGATATTCTACTAGATGTACCAGGATAAATCATTGTTTGTGACACTTGGTGATTCATGCTTTAGTATCTAGCCAAATTCCCAATTTAGTTTATTTATTGATAATTATGGGTGGCTTGTATATAGCTTAAATCTTTCAAGAAATGGCAATCAAATTTTATGCAGACTTCCTGCAACTTGAAAAGACCAAGGAGAAAATGTTATAAAAGGGCTCCATTGAAATTGTAAAATAATCATTTCTGCATTGGTGAAAGAGCATAGAAAAAGGATTATGGCTCATGCAACAAATTGTAGGTAATCCATTGTGAAATTCTGAAGCTATTTTTGAAGATTGATCTCATTGTCCTATTTTAGTTCAGTCCTTGGAAAATTTGATTGGTGGTCCATATAAGCTGATTCCAGGTTAAGGATTTTCAAAAACTGCTAAAGTCTCAGGTCATGGTCTGTAAACTTGGTGCACATATTTACCAATTTGAGCCAAGAAAACCCCAAGTAAAATGTTTTTAGTTGATGAGAACCAGCTTTGAGATAATTTCAATGGTTTCAATCAGAAAGATTGGGCCATTTACATGGTCACCCCAACGTACAGTTCAGGCAAGAAGCAAAACTACGATCACGTAATAAGCTGAGCCATATGGATCACTCATCAGAGTTTTACAGGATTACTTTGAAGACCAAACTGATCTCTTTTACAGGAGTCTTGCACTTGTTGGAGGATTGGTTCTCCTACTAGCTGAATGTTCCCAAGAGGCAAAGAGTCTGTTTGCAGGAGTGCCAACATTGGATTCTCCAAACAAACAAAAGACGTACATGCAGTTGACTGGTCGGATTCTCTTGCTTCTGATGTTCGTCACTCTGCTTAAATTCGACATGACACCATTCCATATGCTACAAAACCTTATTGGCACCACACTCATACTGTTGATCACCGTAGGATTCAAAACAAAGCTTTGTGCTCTGCTCCTTACCTTCTGGCTTNAAGTGTCCATGATTTTTTATGTTTTAACATTTATAGGCCAACAGAATATCAGTGTATCTCCATGCACTCTTCTTAGCAAAAGCAATACAGGTAGGTAGTTTTGCTCCAAACAAATTTCAAGCAAAAGTACATGTAGGGCTTCAGCTAAGAATGGTGCATCAAGAAACACAGGCAACATTCCTGGAAGCTTTTCAGAAGAAACAACTGAACTGAAAATTTGCAATTGTTCTCCAACTCTACCTGTCTGGCCGCAGAGACTTATCAGTGTTTTAGATAATTGGCTACAGTGCTTATCAATTTAATGTTGCATTCAAAAGAGTTATTTGCCTATTTCTAATATCATTTAATGTTCCTTCTTCATAGACAATTGCCTACAGTATTCTATGGGACCTCAAATTCTTGATGAGGTAAGAACAGCTCTACAAGCTCTACAAGTTCATTGATTATCTGGTTGAAAATTATCTAATCAGATTTGGTTCATTAAAAGTTTCTACACAAGAGGTCTGTCTGATTCTCATAAAAGGTTGCTCCAAATTTAGGGTGTGTTTTATTGGTATTCAAAACCTACTAGACTCTGAAAATATCAGACTTAACACAGACAAAAATATATTTCCCAATTAAAAACAGCAGGTTTTGGATTCACCTTGGCTAAAAATGAGAATCTCTTCAAAGTCTGCCAAGCCTTCTGCCTTTTGAAGCAGAATTTTCAGAAGGCCTTATCAAACACATATTCCAAAGTGTACTTAATGCTCTTTTTTCAGAGAAATGGTACCCTAACATCTTTGTGAAGATGTTCGATAGTTTTGTTTTGCAATGATGTTCTTTGATTTAATCAGAAATGTGACATAGCAAGGAAAGCAGGAGACTCGCTTGGACAGCTGAAACAACACTTGCACAAAAAATATACCTGTACTATGTCAACTGTATTGTAAAGTTTCAGTATCAAACTGCTGGATAAATCAGAACAAGTTTTGTTGTTTGAACAATCACCAAAATTAGAAGCTGCTGCCAAAGTTAGGTTTCATAGACGTTAACGGATTTGTCCGTTAGAAGGGGGAGGAGGTCTCACCTGAATCCGTTAAAATTTTTGTTTTGGAGATGAAAATCCTGATAAGAAAAATTGCTACTGTAAGAGTGTAAGATCGTAAATATGCTGCTTTCATCGTATTTGCACTTTCGACTTTGACAATTTACATTACTTACTGTATACTCGCCTTTCTAAAAAAAAACCGAAAGGTAGTTGGGCCAGCACCAAGAAAGTGAATTGAAATAACCTGGGTATTTGCAGGCCTTGAGAGGGCCTAGGCAACTTTGACCAGCGGCAATTAGCGGATGAAATCTGTTAACAGGGACAACAATCTTTTGTTGATGACCCCTTAATGAATTCTTTCTTACTTATTACACCAAGGATCAACAATTTATTTTAAATCCAGATATTCTACGAGATGTACCAGGATAAATCATTGTTTGTGACACTTGATGATTCATGATTTAGTATCTAGCCAAAATCCCAATTTAGTTTATTTGTATTGATAATTATGGGTGACTTGTACATAGCTTAAATCTTTCAAGAAATGGCAATCAAATTTTATGCAGACTTTCTGCAACTTGAAAAGACCAATGAGAAAATGTTATAAAGGGCTTCATTGAGATTGTAAAATAATCATTTCTGCATTGGTAAAGGTATTGCCCACTACATGCAGGCATAGAAAGAGGATGATGGCTCATGCAACAAATTGTCGGTAATCCATTGTGAAATTCTGAAGCTATTTTTGAAGATTGATCTCATTGTCCTATTCTAGTTCAGTCCTTGGAAAATTTGATTGGTGGTCCATATAAGCTGATTCCAGGTTAAGGATTTTCAAAAACTGCTAAAGTCTCAGGTCATCGTCTGTAAACTTGGTGCACATATTTGCCAATTTGAGCCAAGAAAACCCCAAGTAAAATGTTTTTAGTTGATGAGAACCAGCTTTGAGATAATTTCAATGTTTTCAATCAGAAAGATTGGGCCATTTACATGGTCACCCCAACGTACAGTTCAGGCAAGAAGCAAAACTACGATCACGCAATAAACTGAGCCATATGGATCACTCATCAGAGTTTTTACAGGATTACTTTGAAGACCAAACTGATCTCTTTTACAGGAGTCTTGCACTTGTTGGAGGATTGGTTCTCCTACTAGCTGAATGTTCCCAAGAGGCAAAGAGTTTGTTTGCAGGAGTGCCTACATTGGATTCTCCAAACAAACAAAAGACATACATGCAGTTGACTGGTCGCATTCTCTTGCTTCTGATGTTCGTCACTCTGCTTAAATTCGACATGACACCATTCCATATGCTACAAAACCTTATTGGCACCACACTCATACTGTTGATCACCGTAGGATTCAAAACAAAGCTTTGTGCTCTGCTCCTTACCTTCTGGCTTACGATGTTAAATGTTTATGAGAATGCCTTTTGGATGGTGCCTGCATGGAAAGCAATGCGTGATTTCCTCAAGTATGACTTCTTCCAAACCATGTCTGTGATTGGTGGTCTCCTGCTGGTTGTTGCCCTTGGACCAGGTGGTGTTAGTTTAGATGAACACAAGAAAAAATGGTAATAAAATGACAGTTGGACTTGCCAAGGGTAAAACTTTTGAACAAAAATTCTCTTTCACGGAGATAGCTGACAATGTTTAAAGCCAACATAGGCTGTAGGANATGGCTCATGCAACAAATTGTAGGTAATCCATTGTGAAATTCTGAAGCTATTTTTGAAGATTGATCTCATTGTCCTATTTTAGTTCAGTCCTTGGAAAATTTGATTGGTGGTCCATATAAGCTGATTCCAGGTTAAGGATTTTCAAAAACTGCTAAAGTCTCAGGTCATGGTCTGTAAACTTGGTGCACATATTTACCAATTTGAGCCAAGAAAACCCCAAGTAAAATGTTTTTAGTTGATGAGAACCAGCTTTGAGATAATTTCAATGGTTTCAATCAGAAAGATTGGGCCATTTACATGGTCACCCCAACGTACAGTTCAGGCAAGAAGCAAAACTACGATCACGTAATAAGCTGAGCCATATGGATCACTCATCAGAGTTTTACAGGATTACTTTGAAGACCAAACTGATCTCTTTTACAGGAGTCTTGCACTTGTTGGAGGATTGGTTCTCCTACTAGCTGAATGTTCCCAAGAGGCAAAGAGTCTGTTTGCAGGAGTGCCAACATTGGATTCTCCAAACAAACAAAAGACGTACATGCAGTTGACTTGTCGGATTCTCTTGCTTCTGATGTTCGTCACTCTGCTTAAATTCGACATGACACCATTCCATATGCTACAAAACCTTATTGGCACCACACTCATACTGTTGATCACCGTAGGATTCAAAACAAAGCTTTGTGCTCTGCTCCTTACCTTCTGGCTTACGATGTTAAATGTTTATGAGAATGCCTTTTGGATGGTGCCTGCATGGAAAGCAATGCGTGATTTCCTCAAGTATGACTTCTTCCAAACCATGTCTGTGATTGGTGGTCTCCTGCTGGTTGTTGCCCTTGGACCCGGTGGTGTAAGTTTAGATGAACACAAGAAAAAATGGTAATAAAATGACAGTTGGACTTGCCAAGGGTAAAACTTTTGAACAAAAATTCTCTTTCACGGAGATAGCTGACAATGTTTAAAGCCAACATAGGCTGTAGGAAACTTGGACATAAAATATAATTTACGCATGATACATCGAGTATTCCTAGTTCATTGTTTCGTTTCTGGTATATCGAATGTGTCTTCGTTCTCCTTGTGTTCCTTTGCCAATAAAATAATCTTGATAGTTATGTCAAAGAATTTTAGATTCTCTAATTTGAAAACAGTTTGGACCCATTGTCTCAGTTGTACAGTTTGAATATATCCAGAGTTTTTTATTGCCAAAGAACTCCCAGGTCTGTATCTGCTTTCCTCTTCTGCAAAGTTGCCATCATAACCTCGCCCTGTGGCTGAGTGACGTGACCTAAAGTGATTATGCTACTCACAACGTCTCCATTCAAAGTCATATCACTTTTTCACACATTGAGATTGAAATGGTGCCTTTGCACAAGAAGCAGAGAGGGAAAGACAACACATTCAATGTATCGGAAACGAAATAATGAACTATTAATACTCTATGTATAACACACAAGTTTTAGTGCCGAGTTTCCCACTGCCTGTGGTATTTTCATGGAATTAGTTAGGCTTTCATTTTGTTCATGCATGCAACCATTAGGGACTTTGGTAATACCAGATGAATAAAGCATGCTCCCTGTTTCAAAGCCTTGGCAATTTTTCGGTAGGTAATCAGCATAATAAAATGGAATTAAGAGTTGCACCTTCCAAATCTTACGAGCTTCCGGATATCATGAAGAACAATGGTGCCGTCAGTTTCCACGAGGCAGTAATCGCAGTTTTGTTGGTTTTTGGCAGGGACATTTGTAGAAACTCACTCATAACTTCGAAGGAAAGATCGGACAAAGAGAAAGGTTAACATTTCGAATCAATTCAAGATATCGTATAATAAAGAAATGGTTCATTATTTTATGTTTCCTCCTACCAGCGGTTATCGGCAAATGGTCTTGAATAAGAAGGTATGAAATTGCCAAGATATAGCATGGGTAGCTAGACACTGCTGGTGTGCTTCTATGGAGGAGCCCTGAAACTAATACCTATCTGCAGAGGAATAGTTCCTATAGTTCTGCGGAGGAGGTTTACACTAGCTCCGCCATTGTAGTAAATAATGTTTTCCTCCGCAAAAGAACAAAGCTGTGGGAATCAAGCACTACTGCGGTGTCTAACTACCCATGGATATAGTTTTTTGTTTTGTTTTGACGACTTATTACGCAGTACGTAGATGGCCGTCTTTCAACGGGATTGTTTTTGTGACTCACAGGGTACATTCTTAGGAAGCATGTTTCCTTTTTTGCAAAGTAGAATCTCGTTTTCAAATTCAATAGGTATAAAAAATTGACCGTGAAGATCAAGCACCGAGGCCCCGTTTATACTGTACTGGTACAACTTTGGATCGTTAACAACAATGTGACGGTTCAAGGCGTTCCTGCTAATCGGCAACACTTTCGTTCCCTCTATCTATGAAAAAACTTTTTGTTCTTGGTAGTGTAAACGCTCTTGAACCTGAACAACTTCGTAACGGATCAAAACATTTAAATGTAAAGTGTAAACGTGGTCCGATTGTCCATAACTAGAGCTCTTTAAGGGCATTCGATGCTCGTTACATCATAGGGTTATTTCATTACTTTATTAAGAATATGATGTTAAAATGCTTTGCTGTCGGTATAAGATCATTTGTAGGCTTTCTTTGAGCAGTTGTCTTAGACTTTCAAATTCTTTTTTTACTGATTATTCAATATCATAGTTCATTTACAAGTACAACCGCACTAATCTACTGTGCAAAAACTACGGAACGAAAGTACATATTCCTTTCTCTTAAATTTTTTGTTTTTCATCCTTTGACTCCGGTAAAGGCAGGAAGGAGCTCAATAGAAAGCATACCTTTGGCAAGATATGGATTTGTAGATGGATCCCAAACGTCCTTTAGTTAAGCTGCATGTATCAATATACGATTGCGCTGAAGATGACATCCGGGATCTATCTATGATATCGTGTAGACGACTTTGCCTGAGGTCATGTGCTTCTTGTTTGGATATTCGGCGAACAAGAGCAGATTTTGTAATACAATAGCATCAGTTGCTTTTGAATGACACCTCAATTCAAAGCGATTAGCGACTTCAGACAAAGAAAATTCTCTCCACCAGCAATTCGAAGCAAACAATAAGGCGTAAAAGTTGCCCCAAAACCAGTAGGGTGAACTCTTGCGTTGTGCACGCGAAAGATGGTTTTCAAGAGAAGTTATGTGCTTATGACAAAGAAAGAAGGGTAAATCTAAAGTTCTACCAAGCAGATTTTGTTTATTTGATTCAGTAGCTGTGTGGTAATCGTTTTATTTGATCCCTAAATACTCGAGAATTACAATGCCTTCTGCTCGGCACTTAATCAAATAGACAAAATCTACCAGGCAAAACTTTAGATTTACCCTTTTTCTTTCGTTAGAAGCACATAAACTTCTCTTAAAATCACCTTTTTTGAGGCTCTGGTACCCAGGGTAAAGTTTCCCCAAGTACTCACTTGCAATCGCTAATCGCTTTGAATTGAGGTGTCAATCACAAGCAACCGAGGCTATTGTATTGCAAAATCTGTCCTTGTTCATTCAGTGTCTCTTTGGCTTGATTCTAGCCCAGAGGTCCTTTTCATAAGAAATGAGCTGAAGTCAACTCTGCAACTCAAGATCACTGAAAATGTCCGGATAAACAGACAAATCTCGACTTTAGTCGGGTTAAGATCAAAATAATTGCATTTTGTTTTGTTATAACCACTGAAAAAATTTACGATATATATTACTTACACTACCAACAATACCGGAACGTACCCCGAGGAGCAAAAGGCTGTGACTACCCCGAGGCCATTTTAGACATGGAGCTAAAACTACTGTGGTCTGTCTCAAATTACTTGCCACGAGAAATATCTGCGATCTTGCCCACGAATTTTTTTTTTTTACCCTGCTGCAGAATATTTCGCTCAGATAACCTGTTGTATTGGTGAAAAGTATACTCCAAAACATGAAATTTGGCACAAAAACGACTCGATCTAACAGAATATTCCCTTTTGACATGTTTTGACAACCTGCTCTAGAAAAATTGCCTCACTTTGATACCCTGTGCTAGAAAAAATTGGTACAAACGATAGCATTAAAACCGACAACCCCCCCCCCCCAGGATTTTGAAGCAATTCTGAAGGCTCTGTCTTTATGATACCACCATGAGATCAGGAGGAACTGGTTGGTTTCACATGACAAAGTTTTTGGCATCTACAATTTGAAACAAAAAATGTCCAGAATTCCTAGTTTTTGGGATAAATTATAGACACTATTTTCTACGATTTTTCAGGAGGCCTGCGGGCATCTACTGTGTGTTATGTTCAAAAATGTACACATCACAGTGGTGGTTCACAGGTACCAAAGGGGGTACCGGAAGTTGACAGTTTGAAAATAAATAACCAGGCGCTCTCAAATTGCAACATGAAAACAAGCTCATGCAGCGAATGCACAAAGAGCCTAGTAGAAAGGTGATGTGGCAGAAAGGTGATCACCTTTGTATTTAGATTAACCGCACATTAAATATTCAACTGTACTGTACTGTCCTGTTCGCAATTGAAGATTTATTCTTGTGCCAGAGTCGTCGTCAAAAAGGTATGTTCCTTTCCTTCTTTTCATCGAAATAGATTTATAGACTATCTATGTTCCTTTCCTTCTTTTCATCGAAATAGATTTATAGACTATCTATGTTCCTTTCCTTCTTTTCATCGAAATAGATTTATAGACTATCTGAGTGTAATGCGTTACACTTTCGTTACGGCTCCAAAAGTGCACTGCTGGTGCTAATACTAATACGAGGTCTTGGTACTGCTGTGGTGTTGTTTTTGCAAATGTTGGATGTTCTTTAAATTTTGAAGAACTAGCCAAAAATCATGGAATTTGGCTTTGATTTCACTGCCAGTTT
>REGL01000027.1:34985-45771 GCA_004194395.1 Aurelia aurita complex sp. Pacific | reverse complement strand
GTGCTAATATTTGCTCTTAAAAACCATTTTTGGAATGCACAACGAGCGCGCTAGCGACCCGAGTTTCAGGGCAATTTTTGCGGCTTGCTTTGTTTTTGTTTATGTCAACCGAGCATGGCTTTCCCTTTGTCTGCAATCACAAATTGCTTTGTATCTAGGTGTCACTGAAAAGTAGCGAGTTCTATTGTAACATTATCTGTCCTTGTTGTAGAACAACTCCAACAACAGCAAGCGAGATAAATTTTCCCGCCTCGACCCAGGCCCCACAACACTGGCGAAGTGAAGGGAAGCAACGTGAAACAAGACGGTGTGCTTTTCAGTATGAAAAAGAAAAGAAAAGCAGTTCCCTTAGATGCTAAACTGATAAATGAAAGTAAAGGAATTGCAATGGCCCCATCGATGTGAGTTTGGTCACTGAATGCGAGATTTACCCACCCTGAAACTCCTTATTTATCAGCAACCTGTTATTATACGGGACTAGCCTAAACAAACGATCATTTTCCTTGGCATCTTGAATTCATTCGAAAAGCATGCGAACAAATATCCTGTTTTTAGTTCAGTTCAGTTGTGAATTGGTAACAAATTAATTGCCTTTTGGTTGAAATTCTACCTTTTTGAAATAAAAAGACAGTCAAGCCTTCTTAGCGTTAATTAATTTCAAAGTGCATGAAATTCTTGAAACGAAAGTGGCTTGGCTGCTGAACCACAAGCAGCCAACTGAAGTCTTTGATTTGAAAAAAGGATTAAAGGGTCTGCTTCATCCAGCATTCCTTGCGCGTGCCGTCTCTTGGTTTTCCTTTCTTGTCCGCCATTTTCATGGGCCATGAAAATGGCGGTAACAAAGGCCAACCAAGAGATGGCACGTGCAAGGCATGCTGGATGAAACAGACCCTTTAAAACAGAATTTGCATGTGTAATTTGAAAGCCCTTGTTTTGATGAAACAAGCCCCTTTGTTGATTTTGAAAGTGGGTCTGTCTGCCATTAGTTTTTTGGAAATAGAAACAGAAATGGAATGGGGACGGAAGGCAGGAATTTTGGGGGCTTTGGAGGAACTGTGTGCCAAATTATCACCAAAATGTCAGGAAAATTAGCAAAAATAATGGATGTATTGAAAACTTGTTTAGGTTGAGTCAGAAAATTTGGCTACAGTATTTCTCAATGTTTTGCCCCCACCCCCATCCCACTTGAAATGGATAGAATTACTGTGCCCTGTCATCATTTCAAAAGTTGCATTTAGCACCTTGTTCCTTTGCAGAAAAAAATCCCTTTGACACAATTTCAAAGCAGACACAAAAAGAAGTTCAAGGACTCGGAAGATCAGGTATTAATGATGAACCTTTGCAACTATAGAAAGTTTCTTCTTTGTTATCCTTCAAGACAGTAGTATTGAGAATGATAGATCTTATAAACAGAATCTCATTTTGAGGTTCAAAAGTCATGTATCAAAAAGCTGAAATAATTCTGATGTCTGGATATAGAAAAGTAAATTTTTTAGCAAGCTGGCAAGTTGGCTAAACTAAGAATTACTGTTATTTGCCACTTTGTCTATTATTAGTATTTTTTCCAAAAAAAAATTGTGTGCAAGTGTTTGTGAGCAAGGTATTCTAATGCAGTTAGAAATATGAAAAATACTTTCTTGTGCTTTCTGTCCTGCAAACTTCTTGGACGGTAAATATTTCAGCAAGCAGATAATTTCAAAGATAAATGCTTTATATGTTTGAAATATATTAACATTGAAACGTTGTGTTACTTTTAATATATTCATTTAATCAGTTAGAAATGTTTTAAGGGAGCTGATAATGGATTAACTGTGATTCTTTTAGTCATCAAAAAGTTGACATATTTCAAGCCAGAAGAGGCACACAATAGTTGGAAACCATTCTTGAATTTATAGATTTAGGGTCATTAGGATCCATGGAAAACAGAATTCCTAGATCCTCAATGCTTGCTTTCAAGCAGTACATATTGAAAACAATCAAACTCTAATATTCATGGCTATTTCTTGATTTATAATCTATGGTAATTTGTTTTTATAGATGAGGCAAAGACAGTTTATCAAGGAGATATTGTTTTGAACAAAGATGAGCTCAGTTCACTTGGATTGGGAAGATCCAGCAATATTATTGTGCTTTTATGGCCAAGAAAGCTCTGGAGAACCAGAGAAGTGCCTTATACAATAACTGGGCACACAAACACTAACAGACGTAAGTCATTTGAAAATTGTGTTTTACTAATCAGGCAGAGAACCTCACATTAGAGCAATTCATTCTACTCATTGTCACAGGGGCTCTGTTAGATAATTTTTGTGAAAACTGTGATTTTGCAGTTTTTGACAGGCATTTTACATTCACATAGACTTCATATTTTTTTCAAAGCAAAATACAAAATCATACTTTGATACATCCTTCTGTTCATAGAGAAAATCGTTGCGGCAATGAGAGATCTAGAAACCAAAGTTTGCCTGAAATTTAGACCACGCAGATCCACTGATAAAGCATGGTTCAACATTTACAGAGGACAATTGTAAGTACTGACTATGAATAAAAGAAATGTTGATCCCTCAGAGCGATTGTAGCATCTGTTCTCATGAGTACAGCATATGCCTTCTGCACATTAACATTACTAGAATTATTTATGTTATGATAAGAATTCTTGAGCCATATGAAAGATTGTAAATGTTTCTAAACTAGAATTCTTAGGCAAGAAAACCATGCTGATGTGCGCAGGGCATGGACTGCAGATTCCTAGGGTCGTTGCCCTGATATATAAATATCGTTCTTTGTAGAGAAAATTCAAGCATTTATCATAACTTTTTGGAGGCGCTTGATCACATGATCTTTTTGAAACAATCAATCAAGAGTTTCAGGCCCAAGGAAGAAAGTATCAGGTGTTGTCTTATATTGATACAGAGGGGCTCAATGTTGCGAATTTTGGCGCATATGTGAGCAGTTTCCTCTTTGTCATGTTGATTGTAAAGCGTTCATTGCCATTGGGCAAAATGGTCAGTGCTTTACTTTACACAGTCCCTATCAATGTTTTTGTCACGGGAGTTAAGGAAATAATCATTTTCTATCATAGCTAAATTGCATTTTGTCTGAAACACCCTGTATAGAGAATGAACTTTCTTTCACTGCTCGGGCATACATTTTAAAGACCGTTTTGATATGTAAAACACTGACCCGCCTTTTACGGACCAGCTGTAGTGGCTGTAACCTTTGGATCAGGATGTAAGATACTGTAATGAGACATCACATTTCAGTTGCTGGGCCAATATAGGCCGAAGTGTTGCTTTTGGAAAAACAGACGTCAGTATTGGAATGGGATGCTTGTCACAGACTTTGATTCAGCATGAAATCATCCATGCTCTAGGTATGTATCATGTTATGTAAGTATTTTGTTTTCAAATTCATTTTCCCAGGGATGCAATTCAGCTCAGTGAAATATAACAACTGTTTTCTAATTGTCCATAATATTCTAAATTGAGCAGGGATGGCTCAATGGTAGCACAGTTGGCTACCAATCTGAAGATTGGTAGCTCGAGTTCCAACCCTGTCGAACCTGCTAAGAGAGTGGCCAACTCTCTGTAATTCCACGTCGAAGGAATCATGAGATGTGGTCACGTCGAAAGGAAGGAGCAGGGCACTGCTTTTATATGCCCAGCTTCGCATTTGTCCTGAAACTACGTTCGAATGGAAAGGTAGAAATATGGTAGAACAAAATTATTCTAAATCAGTTTTATTTTCCATTTCTTATCGCCATTGCACGGTTTTTCACATACCAGGCAAAGATCAGAGAATCATGGGTGACCGTTTGCAAGTGAATTGAAAATGACTAAATGGTTCATTTTTTTCTTGATCGATTATGTTAGAAGATTTCTTATTTTCTTTATTTCAGGATTCTTTCACGAACAGAGCAGGAGAGACAGAAATAACTATGTGAAACTTATGACGTGGAACATATCCCCAAGTAAGTTCATGTTTCAATCGTAGCAAAATATAGGCGAAATTCTTTAATGCTATCAACCAGGTGACCCAAAAAAATAAACCATCAGAACCAAGGATTTAAAGAAAGCTTTATGGTGATTCATTCGCTCCGCTAATATGACCCTACAGAGTAGCAGAGTTGCCTAAATACTTTATATATTTGTTCTTGCAGGTAACTTGTACAATTTCGATATCGCAAAGAAATATGAAGCAGAGACATTTGGAGTTCCATATGACTACGAATCTATCATGCATTACACTCGAACTACTTGGACGAAAAATGGACAAGACACAATGCAAGCAAAAAATGACCCAAATAGGAAGTTAGGAGGAACAAAGTTGTCGAAATATGACATCATGAAACTCAACTTGATGTATCATTGTCATGGTAAGATTGATGTTTCACTTACTACCACTAGACTTTAGCCGGTTTTCCACCAGGCGAATTTTTTCGTGCGAAGCGAATTTTTTCGTGTGCAAGCATGCGCACCTTGATTTCAACAGGCGCCACATTTTCGCTGGCTCCTTTTCTCTGCAAAAAAGTGAGTTCGAACAGTTTCTACTTTTCAGCCGCGACGAAAAAATTCGCTTCGTGCGAAAAATCGCCTAGTGGAAAGCTGGCTTTACGACGAAATTCCTTGTATTCGTTCAATATTTTTAATCTGATTTTTTCTTTTTTGACTCACAGAGTACAAAGTACTCTGTGGAGTCTATGGGATAGAAAGCAAATTTTCTGTCGGATGTCGTTATTGTCTTACATGTCATACATCAGAGGGTGCCTCATGTATTTGGTCTCGCTTGCTATGGTTCGTGGTTTTCGGAAAGTTCGCTACTGGGAATTCGAGGCCATTTATTAATCCTGAAGTTGAGGAAATCGAGGCCGAACTCTTCTCTTCATCCTGAAAATCCAGAAATCCTGAATATTGTACCTAAAAAGTGTACCTTTGTTGTTCTGTGTGAGAAGATTCCTTGCGATTTGATCTAAGACACGAAGTGTTTTAGGCACATTTTAATACTTACGAAACGAAGAAATTTTCGTAAAATCGAATTGACATGTATTTTCAAACAAAGGGCTCAAATTTTTGAAAGGGTCAGCGTAAAACTCTATTACAGTTTTCTTTGAATTAAATGGCTTGAAAGGAACTCAGGGTACTTTGCTGTAAGTCTGCCGTGGAAATTCATTGATGTCTCGATTAGTTTCAAAATGGCAGCATTTATTAAATTTGAGGCTATGACGTCATCAAATTTCTAATCTTAAACCAGAAAAGCTACAGATTTCTGCTTGCCACCATATTGTAGACCTTCATAAACTATCATGTTCTTGAAGTTTATACCAGTTTATTGGTTTAGGATTTACGATAATTTTCTGGCTCACCTGGTATTTTGCATTAACGCCCAGCCCGTCGTAATGCAAGCCCTTCGTAATGCATCGTTCATGATCTTTCTACAGAAAAAAAGGGAGAAAGATGGACTGAATGGTCAGATTGGTCAAAATGTGTCAAAAACAATTATGGCTGCTACAGAAGCAAACACAGGATATGTCTCGTGGAGAATCTTGCATTGTGCCCTGGAGCCGATGAATATGGAGTTCAGTCCAAGCCTCAGAAATGTCCTTCGCCACGCTACTGCCAAGGTAATAAACCCTGTCCATAGAACCAAGGGAGATTTTCTCGCGTTACATTGGATATGGTTCTGCGTGCGAGCAATTCTCATTACACTGAGAAATACAGTTATTAGTAAATGAAAGCTTCAAAGTTTTGATATCAACGTATAAAGTCCTTATATACTTGATCTATGCAATAGAATATCTGAGGGTTTTGTTTATGGTGTAAGGTTGAAGAGGGCGTAACTACTCAAAGAAAAGAGGCATCGATTTGGTCCTTTGTTCTTTCTTATTCTTCTTCCAGTGCTGACTAGTTTCACCCACCATGATAGAATTCAGAGCATGGATCTTATTTAGGTTTTCTCTAGTGATATTTGCAAATCATTTAAATGTCCAAACATTGTTCAAGATAGACAACTACAGAAATTGAATTATGTGCCAATGCAAGTCTTTAAACTTTGAGAGAGAGTAAAATCTAGTCTTTAGTTGTGTGTCCATAAAATTCGATAAATTTATAAAATTTCTGGGAGCTAATTTCAACAACCGTTGCAGACATTTTTATGGTAACTTTCCAAACACTCATCCGATATGTAATACACAATTGCTCTTTAATTACGACGGTCTTCAAACACATCTAATATATGTATTTATGCTATTTTCTCCTAGTTGAACCAGTGGATGGATTCTGGGGGCAATGGGGATCATGGGCTGCTTGTTCAAAGGCATGTGATAGAGGTACAAGGAAACGTTCAAGAAAATGTGACTCACCAGCACCTTCTAATGGAGGAAACAATTGCAAAGGTTCAGCAACTGATACGGAAAGATGCTTGAGAAGGACATGCCAACCAAGTAAGTGCACGGGCTGTAGGAAACTTATGTATGGTACATCGAGTCTTCGCAGTTCAGTTTGTTTCTGACATAATTATCTAAGATATCAAGTAACCCTTTTAATCCCCGCGCGTGGCAGATTGACATGACCTAGACAGAGAAGTTTGCGTCCTGCCCCCCCCCCCCAGAGAAGTTTGCGGTACAGGTTAGGCCAGAGAAATCTTGTTTGTATCAGCAACAAAATATGACTCAAAATCACAATAATTATTAGATTGCAATAAGCTACTCATACGAATTCTACTTTCTAATTTCTACTGTTACATATAACGATGTAATTGGGGATGGAAGTGCATTAATGACACCCAGTGACCAGGTTTTGATATAAAAGCGCATTGTTTTTGCTGCTGGAAATTTGCCGCTGTGGAGTAAAGGTCCCCACTACCATTCCTCTTACAGGATAGAAGGTTCTTGGGAGGATATGCTCATTCCAGCAATCCAGTTTGCGGTTTATCACAGTAATGGAGTAAGAAAGGTCCCCAAAACAGCTTTGTTCCGCCTGGTGTGAGAAAGCCATCATGACACTCAAGTTTATAGACAAATGATTTGTTGTACAAAATTTGAAAATAGCCTTAAATAACGGACTCATCGTACTAAACCCATAAACGCAAGAAAATACCGTAATCTGTAGAAAGAAGACTGTTAACTCCTGTTAAAGAACAAGAACCAAAATAAACCTGTAACTAGAGAGAAAACTGTTGAATCCTGCAAGAGAAAACGAGTTAATCTTAAAACCTGAAAGGAGAGAAATAAGTTAGTAACTCACCAGTAACTGCAAGTTTCTGTTTGAGTGGCGAAACCTTTTTTCATTTTCTAATTGTTTGGCTCTGGTACCCAGAGTAAAGAGATATAATCGAGCCCTTATTCTTGACTATTCACATGTTTTAAGCACAAAGGAACTTCTCTTCTTGTCAGATGTTGTTTCTTAAGAAACGTACACAGTGCCATAAATGCCAAGTTTGTTACTTTATCTGGCCAAACCAGTTTAAATCCATGCTCCATTTTTTTAATCTACTGTTATTTGCAGATAAGTACTTCACGAACTTCGACAATGGCTTTGGCATTTGGTCAAATGTAAAGGGACGAAGTGATCCCCTCGATTGGCAAATAGGACGTGGCAGGACATCAAGGACATCTGGACCTGCAACTGATCATACGGATGGAAGTGGTAGAAAATATTTGAGATATATCATGCTCTTTAATTGCTACACGTCGTTTTTCAAACTACCGGGTGTCCCAATGAAAAGGACTTTGAGAAATCACCAACATTTGATCACAAGGCTGATCTTCAAATTTCTTGTTTTGGCTTGTAGTAGCCTGCGTGCAGACTCTACAGTCAGTCAGTGCGGAGGAGGGAAAAGGGGACTGATCTTGTAATTGATTTTAAAAGTAGCAAGATTTATCTATTTGCGGTTGCCTTGTTTTGAATCATACTGCAAAAAGGCAATGGTTATTACCAGATCACTTTCTTTGTGCATATCAAGGTTTCAATTTTTCCAATGAATGATGGGAAATACTGTGCACTTTCATTGGAGACTTAATGGAAAGTGACAAATCTGAAATTTGAGCTCTTATGCAAGGTTTACCTTTTCCTTGAAACGTATAGCTAAAAATAAGGTTTTTCAATGTGTAATATTTTCTACCTACAAAAAAAACAAGCATTATATCATCATGTTTTTCGATCATTGACAAAACAGATCAAAAAGAAACTTTGCCATAGGTTTGACAATCGATTTTTGGTGATTTTTTAACTACTTTTTTCAGGAGCACTTTTTTCTGGGACACCCTCAATGTATAAGAAACTAGAGTACTGGAAACAAGTTATTTAAGAAACCGTTTTTATTTCAATTATATTTCAATTTGTTTCGCGTACTGCATCACTCATGTATAGACAAAGCATTGCTCTTGTGATATTCGCTGTAAAATGCCTATGGAGGCAAAAGAGATCCCAATTGGTGTTTGCAACGAGAATTCGAGGAAACTTCTAAGAAACCCTTTCGAAACTTTAAGAGCTAATAAGGAGTTTAAGAAACTTTCAGAAGTGGCTTCTTAGGTTCTGTGTTCTATATCATGTTCGCAGGCCAATCAATTTCATAGATTGGTATTCAAACTCGACGATGAGCAAAGTGCAGACCACAAGGCTTTGTCTCAGGAAAAATGTTGTTTCCTCAAACGTCAAGTAAAATCCTGATTTTTACGGACACAACAGAGAAATATTATCTTTCTCGTGTCCCTTTTTGGAGTTCAAACTCTGCCCTGTTGGAGGTTGTTAAAAAAGCTCAATATCTGTCGATTTGAGCTGCAGGTTAATGACGTTATTCATAAACTATTTTTGGCTCTTTCGTGAACTTTTTTAGGTTATCAGGCAAATTTATATAGAAAATCAATACGGTGCAGATATAGAAATGAACCAAATACTCGGATCCAAATGGTGCATTGTGTAATAGATTCCTGTTTGGATTTTTATTGAACAACGAGCAATTTTACTGAGATTATAGCTCAAATCGGGAAACTTTTTTTGGAACAACCGGTAAATCCTGTGTACAGGCCTAACAGTTCAGTTTGTTTAAAAATTTTTGAAACTTTTTCCACCCGCTAATACTGTTCTTATCTCTAAGGATCATACGCTTATGTGTCGACTGCCAGTTACACAACCCATAAGAAGAGAGCAACATTGGTCAGCGAATATTTGAGTGGTTTCAAATGTATTTCGTTTGCTTACTGCATGAACGGGAAAAATATGGGTCAACTGGACGC
Source organism: Aurelia aurita complex sp. Pacific (assembly GCA_004194395.1). NCBI lineage: Eukaryota > Metazoa > Cnidaria > Scyphozoa > Semaeostomeae > Ulmaridae > Aurelia > Aurelia aurita complex sp. Pacific. The sequence goes on along the minus strand of REGL01000027.1, from coordinate 36,542 downwards.
ATCTGTACAAACGAGCAAGGGAAAATGGATCAATTACTCATTCTTCAAAAAAGGACACCAAGGCAAAAATTGGCATGATATTGAGATATCCTTGGAAAATCCAGCATATTTGACAACATCATATCGGGTATTTGATTCTGACATTATTTCATCTCATTTATTTTTTATTATTTAACCACAATAGCCCCATCAGTCTATAGAGACTGCGTTATAGAGGGCCGTGCAGAACAGACTAAAAGTAGAAACCTAATTTAAAAATCTAGTTCTGATCAAGCTGGCAATAAATATAAATAAAATTTTCCATATCATATTTAAACGAAATTAAACCAAAAGAAAAGTAACAAATAACCATCAAAAATGTCTTGTTTAACCTCTTTTTGAAGGCAAGAAGGGGGGTGTATGTTTGACATCTGAGCTTAATTGGCTCCATAGCTTAGGCCCTCGAAATGAATAGACTTCGCCCATTTGCCGTTTTGAAATGGACGTTTTGAAAGCAACAGGTCCTCTTGTCACAAAACCTACCAATGCTAGCTTCATTCGTTTAAAGGGGCCTTTACATCCAACATACCTTGCACGTGCCATTTCTTTGCTGGCGACCATTTTCATGAACCATGAGATTGGTGACAGCAGAGAGACCACAAAAAGATATATTCGCAATGCATGCCGGTTGCAAAGGTCCCTTTAAAGAGCATTGTCACCCAGGATCCCTTGCAGGCACACTGAAATTTCAGTCTGAATACCAAATTTGGCCTAAGTGGAAACCATTGATCCACACTGCAAATATTGAACTTATCGAAAAGGTTTAATTTGGTTGAATCGTTCTATCATTCCACCTGCCGCAATATGGATCTATGGTTTATTTTCAGGCCAAATTAAATTTTCAGACAGTCTGAAATTCTAGCCTACCGCAAAGGACCCTGGGTGACAATGGCTCCTTAAATTGGTGTAGTCCTTGGTGCATTAGTGTAATCCTCTGACTTTGCAGCCAGAGCAGTCAGGCGGACAGGGTTTCGTACCCTGTAGAGCCCCATCACTTGAGCAACATGAAAAGGGGTCGCGGACTCGATTAGCGCTTAGCTACTTCTGCGATCCCAACGCATGGCGCTAAAAACTGCAATTCCACCTTCACCTTCACAATGTTTTACATTTATTTTTGGAATTAGGTATGAAGCTCCTAAATGTTAATTATTTTCTCTATGCAGTTCTTCCTGGAAGCAAAAACTGGTATTGCACCATATTCAGATATCGCCATCGATGATATTCTCATTGTCAATGGGAAATGTGGCCAGGTCAACAAACCAGCCGGCTTAGCACCAAGCAAGCCCAATGTTCCACTTGTTACTGCCGGTGAGTATGGGTTAAACCCAGAGGCACTTCATTGATGGATCATATGGGGGTGTGCGCTGCAAGAATTTCTGTTATGACCCAATCTCAGAAAAAAGGCGGGATTTTTGAGACCCAATCCCGGAATATGGATGAGGTTTCCGGCAACTGTTTTCATAAAAACAGTTGTAAAATTGTTGTTTATTCCAAATTTAAGCATTCCCGGAATTTCTA
>REGL01000027.1:14665-34349 GCA_004194395.1 Aurelia aurita complex sp. Pacific | reverse complement strand
AGATGGACTATGCAGACGCTATTTTTCGACCTCTTCCGTTGCGACTCCTAAAACGATTGCAAAAGGTTCAAAATGCTGCTGCAAGTTTTGTATTAGGCCGCTACGCCAAAGAGAAAGACGTGGTGACACTTGGTTGGTTGCCAATGAAAGAACGTAGAGACTGGCATCTGATGAAGCTTTCATTTAAGTACGTTTACGATCAACAAAAGCCCAAATATATTGACATATCGCTGAAAGAAAATATCAGAAACTTAAGATCTAGTTCTGTGCCGCTTATCGCGTCGTCACGGGCTTCCAACACTTTCAGGAACGATGCGGCAGAACTCTTTAATAAACTGCCTGCAGAAATTAGAAAAGCTAAGACTGCAATGGAATTTTCAACACAAACGCGCAATAACTTATTCATAGAAGCAAAGAGAAGACTCTTAGCTCAACATTAGAATGGATTGAATTTTTATTACTTTCTTAAAATTAGCGTTCACATTGTAAATATTTTAATTAGTTCGTTCCTTTAAATACATGTAAAGTAGTCTGTAGCGACCAGGTGAAGAGCCACTCTGTGGAGATACTGGTCTTGATTTCATTATTATTAATTATTATTATTATTAAATAACACGAGGCATTTGGTTCTAAACCCACGTGCAGTTGCACACATCAGTTGAAGAGGAAACAGAGAAGAAGACAAGGCAAGAAAACAAGACAAAGATAAAAACAAGGTATATAAATGCGTAATCAAAACATTCGTGTCCTAACACCCTTGATCAAATGTCCAAAAAATCACATATGCTTTCCCTTAAATGTTTCAAAACTTTGTCTTACAGGATGCAAGAATAGTTATCCAAATTGTGTATCGTGGGCGAAATCTGGCGAATGTCATTTAAACTCAGGATTCATGCTCAAAAGTTGTTGTTTGGCTTGCAGAGGTGATTTTATATAAGAATAAGAGCATTAATGTAGTATATGAAAACTGGAACATTGTGGTGAAAATATCAGTCATTAATGAAGATCTAAATGTAAGCCGTGGAGATCTTCAAACGGATGGAAGTGTTGTAGGAAGTACATATTTCATACCAGCTAATTCAAATCCTTTTTTCGGAATCTCTTCTTTTTACCAAAAATCGTGAAAACCTACCAAGAATCGAAAAAGGACTAGCTTCATTAAATATAGCCCAACGTAGATGTCACAAATATTTCTTCAGAGTCAAGTTTCACAGATTTTCCTATCATAAGACTTTACGAAACTGTTGAACCAGACGAGCTTAAGGATGGGGTAAACTTTCGATACGAACAGTTGTCCTAAGCTATTTTCCGCCAAATAAGGATCTACCTCACTGAGAATTCAAGCTTTCTTATGAGGTTGTAATTTTATCCAGGAGGGGGGGGCACGTACTGGGTATTTGCCACTAAGGAGAGTATGTTTTTTTTGTGATTTTACTCCCAAACAGGATATTGTTTAACACATAAAATGCTCCTAAAGACGGGGTACTTTTGCTATAATGCACTGGCTAGTGCACAACAAGGACAGATTTGGTAAGACAATAGCACCAGTTGGTTTTGATTGACACAGCCATTCAAAGCGATTAGCGATCACAGACAAAGGGAATTCTCTCAACCAGTAATTCAAAGCAAGCAAAGCCGCAAAAGTATCTCTGAAACTCAGGTAGCTAGCACGCTCGTTGTGCATTCCAGAAATTGTTTTCAAGAGCAAAGATGAGGATAGATCGAAAGAAGAAGGATATATCTACACATCTGCCTCGGGCATTTAATTTGTTTGGCTCAAAAGCCGATTGGGAGGCGATTCAGTTCTCTTATTTTTCTTGGGTGTAATGAACAATCACTTACTGCTCGGCTTTTGAACCAAAGAATTAAAATGCCCGTGGTAGATGTGTAGATATATCCTTCTTCTTTCGATATGTGCTCATGGTTGCTCTTAAAAACAATGTCTGGAATGCACAACGAGCACACTAGCTACTTGGGTCTCAGAGAAACTTTTGCGGCTTTGTTTGTTTTGAATTTCTGGTTGAGAGGATTTCCTTTTTCTGCAATCGCTAATCGCTTTGAATTCACATGTCAACAAAAGCATCACATGCTATTGTGTTGCAAAATCTGTCCTTGTTCTAGTGCACAAGATTTTCATAGGCAAAATTTCAATTTGCAATTGCCGTCTTGCTCATTTGCTTCCAGACAGGGTACTTCATTTAAGTTGTTAGTTATTCATCAGCTTCCTACAAACCGATCCTTACTGTGCATCTATTAAAATGTTCAATCTTTTGCTAGGAATGGGTGACTGCAATAAAGACTCTTACAGTGCACAAGGCTGCCCAAAATGGGCTGAGAAGGGAGAATGTATAAAGAACGACAAATGGATGTGGAAGAATTGTTGCAAATCTTGCAAGAAAAAAGGAAAATGTGAAAATAAGAGAAATACTTGCAAATCCTGGGTGAAGCAAGGATACTGTGATGCTAAGGAAAATACCATTTGGATGTGGGACAATTGTTGCTCTTCATGTGCTGAAGGTAAGAACCCCCGGAAGGGGGCTACTAAATTGCTCCATGGTACGGGGTTGTGCCATTTTACAGGCTATCTTTTTTCACGATAGAATCCGGATTTATGGGCATGATTTTTATCGATATCTAATGAATTCTGGATTTATCGGTATTCTTTTGGGTAAAAAATCATTAAAGGGTATACTTTTTCACTCTGCTGGATTTATAGGTATACCTTTTCGGCTTTTCCCGGATTTATAGGCATGTTTTTCAGAAACCTTTCCGGCTTTATAGGCAGTACTTTTTGGTCCTGAATGGCGCACAACACCGTACCATGGAAATTTAAGTAACTCCCCCTCCCCCCCCCCACGGAGTAAGAACGTCCTTTTTCTGCAGTACCAGATGAGTAATAAAACTTGCTCTCATCGAAAAATCATCGAAACTTGATTTGAAATTTGATCATCAAAACATTTTTATTTGCATTGTGTCAAAAGTCCTGCCTTTGAAAAACCACTTTAAATATTTTACGAAATGAAATAGATCTTATTTGTCGTAAGCTATACATCAAACATATTGTTTGTTAAAGTTCAGTTAAAATCTTACGAACGGTTGAGGAAAGTTGCAGATTTCTCAACTCTTTATTCTCTGTACAAACATGATGACGTCATCAGCTGAGAAACAACGATATCAATGCTTGGAGAATCATAAGTTATATTTAGAAAAAATATTTGCATTAGTGTTCCTCCTTTTGGTGGGTCTTAATAATGGTGCGAAACGATCGAATTCAAGTTTTTTGTTTCCAGAATCCAAGAGAGTCACGCAGCTGGAAGAAGGTTTTCTTGTTGATATCACATTTCTGGAGGTTTCATGATTTTTATCAGAATTTTTTTGGGTATTTGGCCACAGTAACTGGTTTATGAATTTTAGGGCATGGTTACAAACATTGCAGGCAGAGTTGGAAAAATGTGGTTATTTGACTTGATAAGGCGAGGAAGGCTAGTTAATGACATTGATATCCGAAGGAAAGTTTGACCTTTTTCTGGACCCGGTTCATTTCGTGGGCACTTTAGGGCTATATTCAAGAAACACCATGCTGTTTTAACGTCCATGTGCTTATCCATATTTACTTTTAGCATGGCGCAAGAAACAGAAATGTACTGACAAAAACACTCGCTGTAGCCAATGGGCAGGTAGTGGAGAATGCCGCAAGAACAAAGGCTGGATGTTGGAGAATTGTTGCGTTTCATGCAAGAAGCAAGGTACCCATTCCTGTTTTAATAAAAATTTGTTTATAAGAATATAATAAAAATTCCTCAAATATCAACGTATTCTTTGCAGCAAAATTCTATTTTTGCGAAAACATGAAAACAGTTATTGTAGCTAAATTGGCCCCAAAAGTACCATAGTTACCAAAGCCAAGGTACTGTGAAAGCTAGAACCTCCGATAAAGAACCTGTTAGTATTACCGGATGAGCCAGAAAAAAGCTCCCACTTTCGAAAATTCGTTGCACAACAAGTACTTCATGGATTTGAATGATTCAAATGCTAGTTAAAAGCCAAGACAATAAAGTATTTTTGTGATTTTACTCGTCTTCTTACGAAAACTGCAAATATAGGTAAATTCAACTTTACAACAATTTCATTTTTTCAAATTGACTGACAAAGGGCCTAAAACACTTGATCAAATCGTTAGGACTCTCCTCGCACAGAACAATACACACAGGCATTTCACCTCTCTCAAGAGCAATAAGACATTGATTCTCAAACAGATACTAAAGATTTTCAATCCCAAGGCAATAAATGTGCAGACGATATGTCTTACCCATGAGAAATTGCTTTTCCTCTGTTGTTCTGAGCAAGGAGTTCTTTATGATTTGATCATGTATTTCATGTCTTTTTCAGTCATTTACGACCACAAAGGTTTTCTAAATTTGAATTTACCAATTTTTCCAGTGCTTGTAACCAGGCGAGAAAAATCAAAAAAATGCTTCGATCTTTTGGCTGTCAAGCAAATATTGATTCATTCCAATCCATCCAGTACTCTTGATGCTATGAATTTTCAAAAGTGGGAACTTTTTCTGGTTCACCCGGTACTTGGTAATTTATTGTTATTTTTTTAACAGAAGCAAACTGTTGATTGCCCTAGGTACCAGACTCTCTGAAAAGTTTATGAGCTTGGTACTCAAGGTAGCTTTTCATCTAAATCCATACTATTTCCTCATGATCAGAACCTAAGTGGAAGATTTTCTTTCGTTTCAGGCTAGACCTACAAAATATGAGCAAAACTGTAAAGACTCAAGACTGATATGATTGATATGCAGTGACACAATACTTAACTTTTTCTTGATTTAACTTTTCAGTTTAACTGTGTGTAATCATCTTTTTATAATCTTATAATGTTTAGAAGTATCTGTCATAGCAAATATTGGGTGCTTTTCCTTTTATTCCCTGAAATCAGTGCTAAAAACGGAAGAAATTATGTTATTCAGAACTTTCCCTTTTGAAAATTCCAACAAAAGCGCCATATGTTGCGGTCCTTTGCAGCACGGTTACATGCACTCCACTTCCCCACACGGCGAAATGTGCCAAACAGAGACGAAGCAATTGTTCAATAATTTGCCTGACTTCAGTCACAGCAGGTTTTCAAGCTTTGCACCACACATCATTCAAGTGAAGTTTAGTATTTTTGATCAAGAAACGTAATAGGCGAATAACGAATTTGTTTCCAGCCTGGCTGTTTTGCATGTAAACATGGGTCGTAGCGCACTTTTATTTCCCATGATATCTCACCTTGACAGTCTTCTTGCGCCCGATTTCAAACTATAACCATGCGTACCGCTTGGAGAGTTGCCAAAGATCAGAATTCCATCAGTGACGTCATGCATGGCATCATTGTGGTGGCTCAATTCTGAATAGTTTTGCAGTTACATGTTGCTGGTCTGTGCATGGGTAGTTAGACACTGCTGTTGTGCTTCTATGGAGGAGCGCTGGATAATATGTATCTGCGGAGGAAATATTGTTTAGTACTGCGGAGGAGATATCGAAAGAACGATCCGCAGTACTAAACAATATTTCCTCCGCAGATACATATTATCCAGCGCTCCTCCATAGAAGCACAACAGCAGTGTCTAGCTACCCATGGTCTGTGAAACATTTATGAGTTATTCATCTAACAATTTCATAATGAATAAATGACATGATAATACTAATAATGCTGCTTTACTTAATTGCATATCAGTTCTCAGATACTTTCTCAACTGTTTTGTAAAAAAGCAATTTGCTCGTCATAATAACCTTCGTCAACTTAAGGGCCTTGTTCAACCATCATCATTCGTGGGCTCAGATCTTTCTTGCATTACCTCAGCGGTGCAAACTTTTGCCCAACAAACCAATGGGGGATATACGAACATGACATTAGATGACTGAGCTACGTGGAGACCTGGAAAAATTGTACGAAATTTATCACAATCTACCACTGTTCCTATTGGCCGTTTCTCGAAACTTCCAAAGTATTTGACGTCTCTTCAAGAGCTCTTATTGTGTATGATACCGCTAGAAAGCCGCAAAGGATATGATCCATCAGACCCCTTGGATATTTACCTGCATTTTTAGTGTGTTCCTTTTTGTATTTTGTTTCATAACTTTTCGACTGCTGCTCTAGAAATGGGTAACAGCAAGAAAGACTCTAAACCTCGCAAGAAGAGAGGACTTTGTGAAAATAAGCATGGTAGCTGTAAAACTTGGGCAGAAGATGGATATTGCGGGAAGTCGGCCAATTATATTTGGATGAAAGAGAACTGCTGCTCTTCTTGCTCAAAAGGTAAGGACGCCATTTCATTTGCAACTAATACTGCATACNTGGTAGCTGTAAAACTTGGGCTGAAGATGGATATTGCGGGAAGTCGGCCAATTATATTTGGATGAAAGAGAACTGCTGCTCTTCTTGCTCAAAAGGTAAGGACGCCATTTCATTTGCAACTAATACTGCATACACACTGACACAGCTTTTTTAGTTCTTTTACATCATATTTTGCGGATTCAACATACAATTTTACGAGTCAAATACATAAATTCGACACAGTTTCATCTCAAACCATATCAAAATTAACATGCAATCTTATCTAGCTCAATAAATGGGAAATCTTTGGTAACCACTGGCCGCCAGGGGGCGTAAAATCGTAAAATCTCTTCCATTCCCCATCTTTATTGTTTAAATTATGTAAAACGAGATTGTTGAGGTAGCAGATCCGTAGGTCTCTCTCATATCCTCTCTTAAAGATCCAATGCACACCAACAACACGATGCGTAAATTGACAGGGCCTCCCCAAAATTGTTGATTTATTGAGGAGTTGCAATAAGTCAGATATCAACGCATAGACATTAACTATCAATCCGTATACCTACTCCGGCCATTGTTACATCAAAGAATTACGATTATGAGAGACAGCATGCCGTTCCAAAACCACCATGCCAACAGTACCCAATCCTTCAGCACCAGCATGATATACACACATTAATATTAGTTCCACCCTTTGCAAACTTTCCTGACACACCCTGCATTACCACGGCTGGCATAGCATATAGGTGGTAGGTATTACTCCCTCTTTATTTAGTTACCTTTACTATTTGTTCCCTTAGTATTGTATTTTAGTAGCATCTAAACATTTGTTTTCACTCTGTGCTATCCAAAAAATCATTTTTACCACATATCATCATCATCATCATCATCATCATCATCATCATCATCATCATCATCATCATCATCATCATCATCATATTGTGCCGTGATGCATAGCGTTGGGTGGATCTCTGACCGTCACGGTTCCAAGTGCACGACATCATTTGTGTTTTTCTCTGTAACCATGATGTTATACTGTCAAGCATCTTCTCTCTCTGTTCTTTCACCCCTGTTTCGCTTTCCATCAATTATCCCTGTCATTACTAAATGTTCTTTTCTTCTCATATAATGTCCAAAAAATCAAAAATTCTGTCCCTTACATGCTTCAAAACTTTATTTAACAGGATGCAAGAATAGTGATCCAAATTGTGTAGCATGGGCGAAGCATGGCGATTGTCGTTTGAACTCGGGATTCATGCTCAAAAGTTGTTGTTTGGCTTGCAGAGGTGAGTTAGTCACCTCTGACTGAGTTAGTCACCTTAGAGGCACCTTGATAGTCTTCTTGCGCTCGATTTTGAACTATAACCATGCGTACCGCTTTGGAGAGTTGCCAAAGATCAGAATTCCATCAGTGACTTCATGCATGTCATCATTGTGGTGGCTCAATTCTGAATAGTTTTGCAGTTACATGTCCATATTTTGTAAATGATACTTTTCATCTTGCTGGTCTGTGAAACATTTATGAGTTATTCATCTGAAAATTTCATAATGAATTAAATGACATGATTATACTAATAATGCTGCTTTACTTAATTGCATATCAGTTCTCAGATACTTTCTCAACTGTTGTGTAAAAAAGCACTTTGCTCGTCATAATAGCCTTCGTCAACTTAAAGACAAATGACGGATATATAGCGCCTAGTTTATAAATAGAACAAAAGATAGCTTAGTGCTTTCATTTGTCCAATTGATTTGCTAATCTCTCGATATCATCAAATACAATGGAATACAATAGGCTATATTTAGATTGCCCAGGCCCCTGATTTAAATCATCTTATATCTCCGTCATTTGTCTTTAAGGGCCTTGTTCAACCATCATCCTTTGTGGGCTCAGATCTTTCTTGCATTACCTCGGTGATCCAAACTTTTGCAAAGAAAAGTAATAGGGGGATATACGAACATGACATTAGATGACTGAGCTACGTGGAGACCTAAAAATTTTTATGAAAATTTATCACAATCTACCACTGTTCCAGCTGGCCGTTTCTCGAAACTTCGAATGTGTTTGACATCTCTCCAAGAGCTCTAATTGTGCATGACACCCCCAGGAAGCCGCAAAGGATTATGATCCATCGGGCTCCTTGGATATGTACCTGCATTTTTAGTGTGCTCCTTTTTGTATTTTGTTTCATAACTTTTTGACTACTGCTTTAGAAATGGGTAACAGCAAGAAAGACTCTAAACCTCGCAAGAAGGGAGGACTTTGTGAAAATAAGCATGGTAGCTGTAAAACTTGGGCTGAAAAAGGATATTGCGGGAAGTCGGCCAATTATATTTGGATGAAAGAGAACTGCTGCTCTTCTTGCTCAAAAGGTAAGGACGCCATTTCATTTGCAACTAATACCGCATGAACACTGACAAAGTTAAGCCAGCTCGATTTTAAACCAGGTTGAGTTAAATTTAAGCCAATCAAACAACACCGCATTCACACCTTCAAGTGAAACCAGCCGAAAACTAAACCAGGTTATTGGATGAGGCCTTTTGATTGGTCAATCCAGCAGATCGAATGCCTTTGATTGGTTGAAATTTAACCTGGTCATTATGCATGCAGTATTAGGTCGATTTGCTGAATTGACCAATTGCAGGACATGTGTGATAATTTGGTTTACTTTAAGCTCGTTTACTTGCAAGTGTGAATGGAGTAGAAGAAATCGTGCAATTGCTAGACATTTATCACAAGTATTTAAATCGCACTTTCAAAGAAACAAAGTTCGACTTTATTGCATCATGAGTGTCTTATGTGAAGAAATATTCGAGCACTTGCCATAAAACACTTTTGCATTACTAATTAAGTGTCGTTTCAGCAACGACATTACATCCGGGTTTTAGACGGAGGGGCCAATTACTACCACTTAGACAGCGAGAAGAATCCTTGATTATACAGCTCAGTTCGGCTCAGTTGACATAATTGGCAGAGCCTAGGGCTGTCCATATGAGGTGGGCCTTGCCCAAGTTGTCTACTTGAATGGGCCAGCTAACTTGAGGGGGATCTGACTTGTCTACATTGTGTTGCTTTAGGAAAATAACGGTTTAGTGGGATCTCCTCAAATCTCCCTCTAGAGAAACTGAGATCCCACCCAAATGGGGTAGAAATTTCACACATAAACACTATTCAATGAGCCAGCCAGCCATGAATTAATTTGTTAGTTGTGCTCAAGCGTGCATCTAATTACACTGGGTAGCAGACTGCGTAGAAAATGGAATTGTAAAACGCTTTGGAATATATACACGAATAGAAAGGTGCCCTCCATCAAAACGATTACTTTACTTTGCTCTACTTTACTTTTTTTCAGAATAGAGTCGCTAAAGAGAAACTGACAATAAAGACATCTTAATGTTCTTCTCAAGGTATGGCTGTTGACGTTTTACTTGATAAATTTCTTGATTCAATGTTAATCGCTGTTCGAAAATAATTGAAACATTTGAACGATTTTTACTGTGGTCCTTCATTTTAGGTCACACAGTATGTATCTAACAAAGCAATGTGTCTTTCATGTTTTTCGTTTTCTGCATATATTCGTGATAGCAAATTAAAAGCGGATACTTTTCTTTTCCTGGATCTGAAATCTCGACTTTCTAATTTCTTATGTGCGATTTACCATGTTCTGCCAAAATGAGAGCTTCTTTAGTGCACCCAGTATACTTACTTAAAAGAGATATAGGGCCTTTCCGAAAGACGTTGAAAAATGTCATGTGGCCTGCCTTTCTTGCCCTCCTTGATGCCAGTTATTGCATTTTTGCAATAGATTAATGACTCTTGAACTTAACGAGAAAACAGAAAAATAAAATGACTGTGTTATAAAACAACAAGAATTTTATCAAAAGAACAAAAGTCAAAAAATACATTTACTGTGCCAACCATGGCGGGAATAGACACTAGGTCATCGGAGTTCCCACCATGAAAGGCATACTCAAAGATCGTTTTATAAAAATCAAACGAAAGAATTTACTTTCTCAATACATAAAAAATATTGTGAAGGCTACCGTATCGTATAGAAATTAAAATCTGTTTCAAACATAACTTCTAGAAAGCAGTCATATCACTACACATAGCATTTTCCATACAGAGCAGTGACCCAAGGAAATTGTGCCCCCTTTGTCGAAAGATGTATAGAAAAAGTTATCTTATTCTTCATATGTCAAATTGACATTTGATATGGTACCCATAGAAATCCATCGTGAGAAATTGGCCGAGTTATGATCTCCAGAATTTAAAGTTTGCCTGATGAATGAAACGGACGGTTATGAGATATATTTTATTTGAAGATTACGGTTTCAGGAATGGACTTGAATTTTCTCAAATTTGAGCTTGTAAATATCATTTGAGCTCGTACACTTTCCTACGGAATATTGCAGACGTTGGTTCAAATGTAGTATAACTATTTGATATAAAATAAATTACACATGGAACAGAGTATGATTAAAACACGACGTTTCGAGCTTAGCCCGTTATCAAGTTATGGTTCTTTAATGCACAAAGAGCACCTTATGCCAAGAAGAGGCGAGTATCATTCCCCATGTTGATGCAGTCTTCACATAAAGAGGACACTCATTACTTTGGGCACCGTTTAGATATACCCTCATTTTGTACGACTCATAACTGACTATGGAAACATACAATTATTAATATACACACATTTGTTATAAGAAACTTTTATCTGAAAGGTTTCTTATGTCTCAGCCAAATTTAAATGATAAAACTTCCTGTTGAGTTTCTTCACTCTTCGCAAAATTGACTTTCACAATTTATCATACTTCATTGAGGACAGCTTCTACCACTTTTGAGCCCGAAGAATAACGGGAAAGAACCAAATCATGACCTAAAGTCATACATTTTAGTATCATTTGATTCGGTAATGCACTTTTTATTCAAAAGCACTTTGCGACTCATGGCCAAAAATGGGAAGGTTTGTTGACCTTGAATTGAATTCTAGTCGCTTCTAGTAGAGTGTCTTTACTTTCTGGAAGATGCTACTACAGTTTCTCAGAAGCGGTTCCTTATGAAACAAAATGAGTGTATTAGAAACATCAAGAAACGTTAGTTGTAAAAAAGAAAATATGTTTCATTTTTGAACATTAGTGAGAGAAATTGTCCAGTTTGAACGGGTTGCTGATTTAAATGAACTCTGATTAGGTTTGCGACAACTGGCCTTTATCCGTGCTGCCTGTTAGCCCAGCACGAGTCACAGCAATTTTCAAACATGTAGCCAGGATTCTTTTCACATTCACCTTTAGCTGCCCATGATCTGCAACTGCTGTTCTTGTTTTTGCAACCTGTGCGAAAATGAATAAAAAGATTAATTTTTGTTGATAGATGATAAAATTTTTAATTTTGTTTTTAAAACGTGCGAGTGTCGGTTCTTGCTTGATATTATCATCAGGGATATTCCAAAGGAAACTGCCCCCGAAAGATAAAGAATCTAGTCCATAAGATGTTGTCTTTGCCTTTGGATTTTGTTGTAGCGCTAGATTTTAAGCGACAAAAGAGCTGTCTTTATGCCGTGATTTTACACAAAGTTCTTTAATGGTGATAAAGATAATATTCTTTAATGGTGTTATATGGTGATAAAGACTTCTCTACTGACGTTAATAAAAGTATACTCGAACTCGAACTGACTTTAGATTTCATCCACAAAACAGGTCGGTTTGTTTAAGATAAGTCAAACCAGTCAAACCTTTGTTTCACGCCACACAGCCACAAAGTCCTTTTCTTTTTGTTTCTATTTCCGTTTGTTTGTATTTATCAGTAACCATCGTTTATATGTAGCTGTTTTTGTAAATGTAGATTTAGGTGTAACTTTAGTTAAATGTTCTCTATGTAATGACCCTGGGATAGTCATGGGTTCTTNAATGGTGATAAAGATAATATTCTTTAATGGTGTTATATGGTGATAAAGACTTCTCTACTGACGTTAATAAAAGTATACTCGAACTCGAACTGACTTTAGATTTCATCCACAAAACAGGTCGGTTTGTTTAAGATAAGTCAAACCAGTCAAACCTTTGTTTCACGCCACACAGCCACAAAGTCCTTTTCTTTTTGTTTCTATTTCCGTTTGTTTGTATTTATCAGTAACCATCGTTTATATGTAGCTGTTTTTGTAAATGTAGATTTAGGTGTAACTTTAGTTAAATGTTCTCTATGTAATGACCCTGGGATAGTCATGGGTTCTTGCTTCCCGGGTTATCATCCTTGTTATATAGTTAAGTAGTTTGTAAGTATAGCCTTAAGTACCTCATTCTTGTAAATCTTTATATTGAATTTAAAAAAAGAAAAAAAAAGTTCTTTGATTTTCTCAAAGCAACTTTATTGCATACTACATAGTAATTTCAAGACCATCACTAAGTAAACTCTTTTGTGTCACCAAAAGGTTCCTTTCGGTGCAACGTCAGTCGCCGGTTGGTTCCTTTTTATGTAATGTAAGGACATCAAAACATAAAAACCTGACGATTGAAGCAAACATTATTTTAAACGCTTTTTCCGTCCTTCCTTACTCCAACGAAAAGTAAGCATTCAGAAGTAAATGAGCTAACACAGATGTTTTTCATACTTTTCTGATAGATTAGCTTTACCTTTATAGTTCTTGCAAGCACGACAGCATCTCTTTTTCATGCTTGCTATGGTTATTGCGTTTCTTTGGCATTCACCAATGTTTGCCCAAATTTTGCAGTTGTGATGTTTGTCCACGCACTGATTTTCCTTTTTCTGCTTGTTGTATACTGAAAAATAACGGATGAGTTTAAACAGGCTAACTACCCTTACCCATACATACGGTATAAAAGATGCAGTCAGACAGAAAGCAGAATATCCATAAAGTTATGAATAAATTTAGAAGTCAGTGATTGACCTGGAAAAGTCTTAGTCTTGGACTGAATAAGCTTAGTCATTGCTATTGACAGACTCACAGACGCTCAAACTACCAATTTGAGCAAAAAATTCAATTCAGTAAAATAAAATTTGTTGTTGTTGTTATTGTTGTTGACATTTTTGTGATGACAGTCTAATGACAAGCCAAAAATGTTTGCTGTACCGGGTGTTCCAAAATGATGTATTATCGTTTGATTGCTTATATGTCCACAACCGATGAATCGATTTTCAAAAATTGGTAAAACCACAACAACATCTTAACATCCAATTTAACCTTTAGGCAATCAAATAAAATAAAGTTTTTGAAAATCCGTTCATTGGTTATGGACATACAAGCAATCAAACAATAATACTTCATTTTGAGACACCCGGTATTTCAGTTGCTTTGATTTATAGACGCGCCGAGAGCCCAACCAACTCATTTAGTCCATAAACTACGCACGGACTATCCTTGCATAGGATGAGGGCATTAATGGTTTCCTCCTTAAAATCATCTGAAAACAACGCGGGCCGATTTTGTAACATAATACATAAACATCGATTGTCTCTTGAGTTATACACCATAGAATTCTCTCAAGCAACAAATAAAGCCGCAAAAGATGGTCTGAATTTAGTATGGCCAACTGTCGCGTTGTTCACACAAAGAGGCATTTTTAAGAGACGCCATGGGTATATTTCGAAAGAAGAAGGACAGATCTAAGCATACGCTCGCGGATTTTATCCATCTGATTCTGACATTGAGTTGTAAGTATTTAGATAACTAACAGCCCTGAAGAAATCCTGCATGGCAGGATTGAATATTGACCCTTCATACTTTCATCATTAATCGTACCATTTTTGCTGTGTGTCGTTTTGCGGTGCGCCTGATCCTTACTTCAAGAATTTAGATGTTTAGGTCTATCCTCCTTGCTACGTAATTGTGGTAGCCCACTCACGATAAATATATTTCACCGTGTCAGGTGATGCCGAATGATTCTATATACGTATGCATGGCTCTGATGAAGGCATAATGCCGAAACACGAAAAAGCAAAAATGGCTTCTGTCGTGGTGTAAGACCCAGGGATCTGAATGACTTCAGATTTCTCCAACATTTCATTGCGCTTGAGTGGCGCAGTGGAGTGTTGGAGAAACTTGTAACACGAAGACACCAGGCAGGCAGGGTTCGATCCCAGGCAGGGGCAGTTGTGGTAGCCCACTCACGATAAATATATTTCTCCTTGCTACGATATACACTCAAGACTTTATTGAAAAACCTTCTTCGTTTGCACAACACGACAGTTCGCTGTAATTGTTTCAGGACATCTTTAGCGGGTTCGATTTTTTATTTAATTGCTGCTTGAGAGAATTCCCTTGAAATGGGGCGGTATTGTGAATTGGGAGAAGCTGGTACTAAAGTTACAAAGTCTGCCCTCGTTTCTCCGTTTACCTCGCAGACAATCTTCGCAGCAGACTGACCACATTCCTTCTTTATATTTGTCGACTTCACAGGACCCTTTATCTGCCCATGTTTTGCAATAAGCTTTATCTGATTTGGTAGTGCATTTTCCTTGCTCTGAAAGGAGACACAAATATTGAAGAGAAAACTTGAAAAAAATTAAAACATGAAATTTGCTGAATTTGTGGCCTACTCACAAGCTTATCTCATTTTTGACATGACAAAAAATGTAAATTTGAGCTACAATCTTTTACAAAGGATCGAATTTTGCAAGAATTTTGCACAAACCTTTGCAAGAACCGCAGCAAGTTTTCCACATCCACTTTTTGTTTTTTGAGCATTCTCCAGTTTCTGCCCATTTCTTGCATCTCGTTCTGGCCTGATAAGTGTTTTCATTTTTACAATCGCCTCTCCCTTGAAAATATGATCAGAATAAATCAACGGAGTTAAAAGTAGCGAACATGAAAGCAGAAAACTGGTTTCCTGTGGATAGACCGGATTTTCATTTACTTTCACAATGACTATGCTTGAACATTTGTATTTGTATTTTTTTAAAGGCACGGTTGCCTAGACTCATTTTGACACAGGGGGCCCACTTTATAAGAGTAATGATATGAAGAGATATCTGCAAATCAAGGAACGCAGGGAAACAAGGGACGAAATGTCATAAGTCTTACGATAGCCCTGTTTGTCCTAAAGGACTGCTTTTCAGGCGACCGTGGCAAACAATTAAAGAACTGATATGAAAAACTGAATACCCAAACATTTAACATAAAATACCAACAAAATGGAAACATTGTTATTACTAGAATTGTTCACGAATTTTCTTTTAATCTTCGTTTGAAAGTGGCAAGGGAGGGTGCCTGTTTTACGTCGTAGTCAAGCTGATTCCATAGTTTGGATCCACGAAAAGATCTACCTTTTTGCCCATTGCTTGTTTTCCTCAAAGGTAATGAAAGATCAGTTTCAGTATTTCGCTGTTGCTTATACTTTGAGTGGAATTTTTGACGAACAGCTTGGATAGATATTCTGGAGCAAGACCATTCAGCGATTTGTACATAGTTGTGGCAACATCAATGAGCCCTGTGAATCATGCGTGCCTAAATTGCCTTGAAAATGATACAATAGACCTTACCTCTACACGCTAAACAGCACGACGTGAGCATGTAGCTGGGATTTAAAAAACATTCACCCGTTTTGGACCATTCAACGCAATCTCTGTGTTTATTTGTGCAACCTGCGAAAAAATAACGGAAAATATTCATGCAGAACTGTCCAGAAAAACAACCTCTCTGATTGCAATAAGTTAATTTTAATGATCATCCTTTTTTATTGAGTTATATTGCTTTTAAAAACTATAGCTTAAAACTTCATTTTCTTTCGGTGGTACATCGAGTCTTCCCTATTCTTCTTGAAAAGGACTCAGTAAACGATCGAGAAATGATTTTTAAAGATGGGGAGGAACGGCAATCATGCCCACTAAAGAGAGCGTCTTATTAAAGAGATAATTGGGGGTACAAATTTCCTGGTGTGTGTCCCTAGTCATGGGGATGGGCTTTTCAAGTTACAACTCTAAAACGGGATGCTCTTCGTGTACGAAAGTCTCCTAAATGTTCTCAGATACGAAATTTCACGAACTTTTCTCGCTGAATAAGGTATCTATGACATCATCATCGACCAATCGAATTGGTATCAATTATTTAGGAAGAATGGATGGGTCATCCAAACTAAAGGAAGTGCCCTTGTACCAAAGTTGATCGAGTATCTCCCTCAATGAAAAATGTGGTTTGCAAAACTCTCTGACCTGCTACCCTGGGTAGCAGAGCCAAAATATTAAGAACCAAAATAAGCAAGTATCTTAATTGTTTCGCACTCCAAAACAGGGTATTATCTATGTCCTACGATTTGCCACCATGGATACATCATTATACCGGTCCCAATTTGCTCACCAAAGTTAAGCATGGTTGGGCTAGGATGGATGGATGCATGATCACCTGGAAACACCTGGTATTGTTAGTACTACGTTAGAGAGTCTGGTACCCAGAGGTACGTTAGTACAACACCTCACCAAGGTGTATAACTGGTACCTCAGTGATGAAGGCATTAAAAACGCTCGAGCACCGACTGTATGTATGACTCTGCAAGTCAATAATATACTCCTCTTGGAGTATAGAGGGAAACATCGGAAAATAAATGCCTGAGCTGAGAGAGGGTAATGGAATTGTAAAGCGCTCCTGTATATATGTAGAAAGGGGCATTATATAAAACATATACTTCACTTACTTTTCTTTACTTAGCTTGAATTTGATGCGATAAAACTAAAGGTAGCTACCTTGGGTGACAATTGGAGGTTTTGGCTTTGGCTTTGGTGGTGGTCTAACCGGTGGTCTAACTGGTGGTCTAACCGGTGGAATTACTTTTTTGTTTGGTTTTTTCGTAGTTGAGTCGCATTTTCCATTTTGCATAAGAACATCATCTATCGCAATATCCGAATGAGGTGCGATTCCAATCGTCGCTTCAATGAAGAACTGCAATGCAAATTGATACGTGAGTAAACTGGGAATCTTGTTTTTAACTCGGAGAGGGGGGTGTTTTAGTCGTTTTAGTACATTGCTGACAGGGGAAGTTGCCATTTTGTATGGGTACTTTAAAAGGCTGCCGAATGATGGGTATCATTTTGAGACATTTTACGGAATTATAGAACCTGGAGGACAATTAGAAAAGGATACAGATGTTATGGGAAATTGTACCCTGAGTACCAGACTCTCTTACGTAAAATTGAGATTTTATGTTAGAGAGTCTGGTACCCAGGGTAAGGAAATTGTAGCTAAGGATCTTCAGAACAGAAAACGTCTAATGTCATACCCGATAATTGTACGTGCTGTGTCTCGGATTCTCCAACGAAATCTCCACATCATGCCAACCTTTTCCTTGATGTCCTTTCTTGTAAAATGGGTAAAGATACCAACGGCCTGTGTTGTCCTGTGCGAAAACATCCAGCTTTCCCATATTCTTGCCATTCATACAATAAGCAAAAGATACGCACCGAAAGCCTTTCAACCATGGGCTGACTAGTGTTGCTTTCTTTCTGTGTGTAGTGTAGCTTGCTGAAGACACATAGGCATACCATCCTAGATAAGGGCAACGAAATAATAAATTTGAAGGCAGAAACACCACAATATTACAAAAACAACAGCAAATGATTGAATTTATTTAATACCAATATTTCCTCTTCAGGACGAAATAATCTTTTAAAATGATTGTGGATTTTTATGACAATAATTGGCGCGCAANCAACCATGGGCTGACTAGTGTTGCTTTCTTTCTGTGTGTAGTGTAGCTTGCTGAAGACACATAGGCATACCATCCTAGATAAGGGCAACGAAATAATAAATTTGAAGGCAGAAACACCACAATATTACAAAAACAACAGCAAATGATTGAATTTATTTAATACCAATATTTCCTCTTCAGGACGAAATAATCTTTTAAAATGATTGTGGATTTTTATGACAATAATTGGCGCGCAAAATTATTGTTATTCTGCCAATGGCCAACGTTTACTGGGATACCACTCTGCTCTACAGAGGCTCTACTTTTATGGTGGACTTGAGAACTGAAACGATACCAGCACAATTTGAAAAACAGCATCAAATTGTTACGGAAAGGCTTCTCCTTCGCATGAAAACGGCAGAATTTGAAAATTACAAAACGTCAGATATACCCTACCTGTAGAATATAACCTACGTGTAGTTTATAGATACAGTAATAGAAACAATGTTTATTTTAACAATAAGTTAAACAACTGCTTTCCAATTGGCCGAGCAAAAAAAAAGAATAATAATCAAGAAGAATATAATGAGCCTGAATATTTCTAGATATTAATCCATTTGCAACTTTCATACTAAATGACCACAAAGCACGAAAAATAAAAGGAAAGATTATAGTTGCAATGCTTCTTTATATCAAGACGCTATATCATTTGATACATGGCCAACTACGGCTACAGATAGCAAAGATGATTAAATACAAAATAAGCAGTACCAAATAGAGGTTACAACTAAATACCTGAAAATTACTAGGTTGGGTTTGATTCTACTTTTTATTGATTTTCGTTTTCTGAAGTGATGCATTTGGAGTATATATCATTAAGAAATTCAGAAAATGTTTGTAGGAGGAGTTCATCTTCGTTGGGCTTTAAGTATACAAGTTTCTGTTCACCTGTTGGTATACTATTGAAATTGGGGCAGAGGTTTAGCGTTTTATCTAGGGACACTGTCCGTTCAGAGACAAACGTTTGGCACGAGAAATTGAATAGTCCTTGAATATTCTCGCTTCAAACTCACTCTGGTGATTTTTCGAAGAAAAACTTTCAGGCTCTCTCATGCTGATTTCACTATGGGCTATCAGAAGCGCGAATTGTTTTTTCATGCTCTCGTTTCCAATTCAATTCATTCAAAGAATTGTTTAAACATGCATCCAATGTATTTGAATTCAAATAAAACCTCACCACTTCCATCTGTATGATCAGTTGTTGGTCCAGAATTGGAAGATGTCCTCCCGCGCCCCCTTGTCCAATCAAGAGGATCTTTGGATCCCTGAACATTTGACCAAATACCAAGGCCACTATCAAAGTTTGTGAAGAATCGATCTGCAAAAGGTTAAATTCAGTTCATTTCTTTTTATCTACCGAAAGCAAAACTGTAAGATGAGGTCTCAATAAATGTGAAAATTGGATTATTTTGGCCATTAGGGTGCAGTGAAAATTTTTACGGCCTGATTACACGAGCATAGCTGTTCTTATTAACAGGACCGCATATCAATAAACAGGGGTGAAACGTTGCGTGCAGTTTCATGGAAAAATCCTACAGCTGCGAAGTAATTTTGGTTGGGTAATTTGGGTTGGAAGAATCAAATATTTAGCTATATGGCGGCTTTGTATATTGTCGCATATGTGCAGTTAAAAAGTTGGATAACAGCCCTATTTCCAGCCCT
>REGL01000026.1:691415-707459 GCA_004194395.1 Aurelia aurita complex sp. Pacific | reverse complement strand
AGCAACAACAACAAAATTTTCACATTATTTGCTCAAATTGGTATGAGCAAACAGTCTCAATACTTTGAGCATCCACCAATCTATCAATAGCGATGACTAAAAATATGTAATCAATCGATTTCTTGAGTATCCAGTTGATGTCAGAAAGTATCTCTTCTTTACAGGAGGAAAGGTTCTTAAATACTCAAAACAGCTTACCTTGACGATTTCATTCTTATATTTCTCTGCCTTTTCCTTCTCTGCCTCTGTCCACACACCTGGTTTGTTACTACCCACAATTAACTCCTCAGTATTACTTTCTCCGCCATCAACTTTTGATCCTAGAACTTGGACAGCTGAGGTGTTGCTAGCAGCATGTGTCTCTACACTTGCAGCACTGCTACCAGTGGTCTTCTCAGCTGATCTCTCAATGTGTGATGATGCAGCTGATGTCCCCGTTACAGCTTCAGGTGCTATCATATCAACATCTCCCTCAGCACTCCAACTAGCAGCCTTTTCAGTTAGTCCCTGAGAACTTGTAATGCTGGCTAGTGTTGCAATGCCATTTCCAGAAGTCGCTGCGTATTTAGATCCCTCTGCTGCTGTTGCATTGTTTTCAGATTCAGCCTGACTTTGTTCTTTGGTGCTCTTAGATGCAGCCTGATCCTCCGTTTCTGCTTCTGATTCTTCATCATCTGTTCCCATCCAGTAATCGTCATCTGTAGGGTCTGTCTGAATTGCAATAGTTCGAGTTTTCTGGGGCTCATAGTCTGCCAGCAAGTCAGCAAATAGGTCAATAGTCATTTGCATCTAGGAAGAAAATGAATTTGAAATTTTGCACCAGAAAGTACATGCCTTGCAAACATTGACATAGCTTTCTGCCTAAGAATTCATAATATAATACTTACGAATTCCTGTTTAGAAAAATTTACACAGTCTTCTATGGATCAAGAAATCTTATCATAATGCAAAGGGTTCCTAAAAATTCTCGAGAATTCTTTGCAATTCTTGTCATTGTCAATGTGCGCAAACCCTGTACTGTATTACATTTTTTGCCAGTTGTAATCTTATCAAAAAATATCTTTTTTCCTTTTTCGACTTGCCTCGTTTTGCATCCCTGCCGGTTTGGGATTGATCCAGTTGTTTACAGGATCTAACAAGATCGATCCCAAACTGGATCGCCCGGGCAATCGATCCCAAACTAGCACAGATAGCGGATCGATCCAGAGCGATCCTGTGTAAACGCAAGGCCGATCCGTACCAGTTTGGGATCGATCCAGTTTTCTCTCGTGCAGACGGGGTCTTAATTCTAACACATGCATTTTTATACATACCCTGTATTCCCTGTTTAAAGCCACTATCTGCTCTTGAATAATGCTTCGTAAAGTTCCCTTGCCAATTTTCACCATAAACTGTCTCTAAACAAAAGCATTGGGCACAGAATATATAATATGATGTACTTTACCATCAAAGCTATCTGACCTTTTACAGAGCAAAACTAACCTAAAAATAAATTCTCCATTTCCAGAAGCCTGTCTATCAGAGAAGATTTATGCTGAGGGGACACGTTAGATTAGCATGCACGCAGCCTCACACACCTCCAGAGAACTATACTTTTCCAGAGGAGTATTGACGTTGGACGCAGGCTACTTTAGATGGGTGAAGTTATGCAAATGTTGAGTAATAATCAAATGCACCTTTTAAAACTGTTTCTCTCATTTTAATGTCATTTAATTTCTTTAATTACTTCTAATCAGTTTAAGGTACTTAGCAACTCTCAAGTACCGAATAATTGCTCCATCCCCCGATTAATTTTTGAAAAATTTTCCAACCCCTCCAACTTTCATTCTAGCCCCCTTTTATTAGTTCTTGAAAAATTATAATGATAGTCAACAGAATTGTTGAATGATTGATTTTACATAAAAAAAGATCACATGTTTAACTAAGAAAACAACTATTTTCAATTTTTCCAACCTCCTCCCATTGTTCCAAGCCCCCCCCCAATGACAAGTATTTGATAATCTTGAGTTGTTACTCTTTGAAGATTTCATTGCATACCTTATAGAAAGTCCATCAATAAATAGATTTTTCATGCAGCGATTATATTTATACTTTAAGGGAGGAAACTTTCGTGGGAAGAAACTTCTCGCGCTTCTCACGTTTTTGCTAAAATTTGTGAAAGTTCATTCCACGAATTCCAAACACTACTACTACAAGCATATATACGAACGATTCGGAAGAGTTATTGAGGAGTTGAGGAACATTTGAGGCATTATAAACAGTCAATAAGCAACATAAATCGCGAAAGTTTATTCCCAAAAACTACAAATTTTGGTCCGTTCGCCAAAGATGATTAAAAAAATCTGACATTTTTTCGAACACACAAGAGTTTCTTCCAGCGAAAGTTTCTTCAAAGAAGATTTGCTGCTTAAGATAAGTAAGAATTTAGTGAAGTATTCTTATGATACCATGAGTCCTAAGTATGTCTTTCTTTGAATCACTCTTCTTTCTGTGCGCAATCTAAATGGGCGTTTTATCCTCACAGCTTCCATGAATATGCGAACAATTTCTCTGGCTAATGGCTTGTTTAGCTCCATNTAAATAGATTTTTCATGCAGCGATTATATTTATACTTTAAGGGAGGAAATTTTTGCGGGAAGAAACTTCTCGCGCTTCTCACATTTTCGCTAAAATTTGTGAAAGTTTATTCCACGAATTCCAAAACACTACTACTACAAGCATATTTACTGTACGAACGATTCGGAAGAGTTATTGAGAAGTCGAGGAACATTTGAGGCATTATAGACAGTCAATAAGCAACCTAAATCACAAAAGTTTATTCCCAAAAACTACAAATTTTGGTCCGTTCGCAAAAGATGATTAAAAAAATCTGACATTTTTTCGAACTCGCAAGAGTTTCTTCCAGCGAAAAACGTTTCTTCAAAGAAGATTTGCTGCTTAAGATAAGTAAGAATTTAGTGAAGTATTCTTATGATACCATGAGTCCTAAGTATGTCTTTCTTTGAATCACTCTTCTTTCTGTGCGCAATCTAAATGGGCGTTTTATCCTCACAGCCTCCATGAATATGCGAACAATTTCTCTGGCTAATGGCTTGTTTAGCTCCATCTCCTGGGATCTCTAAAAGGTTGAAAGCAAAATGAACTCAAAACTGAAAAATGTCAAATTTTGTGGTTTACTACATATTATGCTTAAACCAGACTAGGAAGCTTGAAAACTGCAAATCAGGCAAGTTATGGAAAAAGAACGACAGACACTCATTTATAGGTCAGATCTTGCATGCAGATTGTAAACATTTCACTCTTATCATGCAGTTCCCCCCATTTCCATACCAAACTGCATCAAATTTTTTTTAAAGATTGCTTCAGTTCAATCATCTAAAATGGTGCCTATCATCCCTACCAATACATTTTCAAATGATTAATTTTGGTAGAAACTACACATTTTCAACTATTCTTGCCAATTTCAGCCAAATTAACCCATATTTAAGGAAAATTTGCCGAAAGATGACCCTCGTTTGGAGAATTTTGGGCCAAAACCCACCCATATTAACATCCATCCTGTACCCTCAACATGGTACTGTAGGTTGCAGTCTGCAAACCAGGTTGGAAAAACACGCAGCAGCTACTGAAATGAATTTGAAGGTGTGAGTTGGGAGTAGACTTTAAAAAGCTGCGACAGACGCAAAATTAACAATTAGATCTTGCGAGAAATGGTTATTGTAGCTGCAAGTAGCGAGTTTGACAGAGTTTCAAAGTTGCGAGTAAATGGAAGTCTTCCAACCTGGTGTGCAGAGTATGATACTTTTTGCAAGATGTCTGGTATGCAAGGAGACATCTCTACTTTTTTCTTCATTCAGCACAACTGCCTACCTTGGTATGAATGGAAGTTGTTGTCGATCTTTTCTTGTGTGAATTAGCATTTACTTTTGTATGATCAAATACATATGACGTGTATTCTTTCTCTCTCAAAATACCTGGCATACGAAAGCTTAGGGCTCAGGGTACCTTTGGCATAGGTTTTACATGGAATGCACCCTGGTACTGTACATATCTGGGTTCTACAAAGACTTGGGGATATTTAAAATGTGTAATGATTTTTCTCAGATATTAGTGATTTGTTGAATGAATTTCTAGAATAAGAGTTGGTAGATTACAGTTCGCAAGGCATTGCGCCAGTCTACAGGGTATGGCAGTTCTCAACGAGATCTCGCGCGTGCAGACCAAGGAAGCAGTGGCGTGCTCACGTAGAAGGTCCTTGATTACTTTGTTTGCTCGCGTGCAAGGTTTTGATTCCTTTGTTTTCAAAGTAATAAACAAAAGATCTCGTTCCAAATCGGCGTGCGTGTAAAATTTTTGAAAAAATCTCATGCATGCAGCTCTCACACTCTGCAGACTGGGCATGCGGGCATGCGTTTATAAATATAATCCTTTTCTTGACTTTTGACTTAAAAAAATTTCTAACTTTTGCCTTAATGTGCATGGCTTATTCTTGGTGACAATATCAATGCAAGCCCGTTGTCGAAAGAAGATTCAACTATGAACCAAACATAATCTTATGCCCAAAAAATGAGAAATTAATTACTGCACAAAACTTTACTACTAAAATAAAACACCAACATTTTCATGCGAAATTAAGAAACTTTTAGTACTAAGTGGTGATCCAAGTTTCTTATGAAAAAAACGTGTATGTGGCAAATTTGTGATGATTCTCCGATCACTTGCAAATAGTGTCTTCAAGGTTCCCCAGTCTGGAGGGAAAGAAAATTAGGCTTTTAAAGTACAACATCAAATCATCAATTCTCCCCATTTGCTTTTCTGTCTTATCTCTTTTCCTTGCTTCTTTCCATTCTTCTTTTCTTTCTGGAGACCTGAAAAATTTCTGAGACCTTTGGTTGGTGCTGTGGTCAGGGGTGGCGCCAGGGGAGGGCTACAGCCCCCTCATCGGAAGCATCTAGCCCCCCCCCCCATCAGAAGACATTTTCGGTTCTTGTCGGAGAAAATTTGGCAAAATGACGTATGAAAGCTGCATTTTCTAGCCATTTTACTAGCCCCCCTGTCGGAAGCTCCAGCCCCTCTGTCGGAAGATTCCTGGCGACACCCCTGGCTGTGGCCGCTATATTTTCCACCCCTGTAGGCCAATAATGTGGTGTAGGCCTGGCCACGTTTTGTGCACACCCTCTGCCTTCCATCATTTATTATCATATAATATAGGATTCTGAATTGGTATTTGAAACCATACCAACTACTAATAAAACCGTTCAAGACTTACCCGTGGGATCGACATGTTATACATTGTGTACAAACCATTTATTTTTGTGCGACTGAATTTCACGACCAGCAAACATGGCATCTGGTGGACCATAAAATGAAATGACATGAAAAACTGCGGATGGACGCTGCGATGCAGACTTTTGAAAATGGTAGCAGTAGCAGTTAAAAATAAAATACGCGTGCGCAATAGCGTAAGATTTTAATGGCGCCAATCAGTTGAATAGCTGCGAGGGAAAAGATGGATGAAAATAGAAAAACAGAGGAATCACAAGAATTATTGGTAATCTTCTATTTGTAATATGAAACCTTAGAGTTGGTAGCACGAAATTTCCTCCTTGTATTCGGTATTTTCTTAGCAGGATTTTCATATTGATAGAATGAGCATGGTATTATGTTTATTATTTTTAGGCCTTGNAACCGTTCAAGACTTACCCGTGGGATCGACATGTTATAAATTGTGTACAAACCATTTATTTTTGTGCGACTGAATTTCACGACCAGCAAACATGGCATCTGGTGGACCATAAAATGAAATGACATGAAAAACTGCGGATGGACGCTGCGATGCAGACTTTTGAAAATGGTAGCAGTAGCAGTTAAAAATAAAATACGCGTGCGCAATAGCGTAAGATTTTAATGGCGCCAATCAGTTGAATAGCTGCGAGGGAAAAGATGGATGAAAATAGAAAAACAGAGGAATCACAAGAATTATTGGTAATCTTCTATTTGTAATATGAAACCTTAGAGTTGGTAGCACGAAATTTCCTCCTTGTATTCGGTATTTTCTTAGCAGGATTTTCATATTGATAGAATGAGCATGGTATTATGTTTATTATTTTTAGGCCTTGGCTTGGGCCATCATGGTGGAAACGGCGAATTCCGTACGCCACAGATTTACGCCAAGCACTTCTCTCTGTTACGCCAGGAGAATGTGCCAACTATTCTTCCAGCGGCGTGGCCAGGGTAAATTAAGGGGGCATTGAAAGGAGGGGGTCTGGGAGCGAAGCCCCCAGGAAAATTTTTGGGGCCATGCCCCACAGTGATCCAGAATGCAAAAATAAAGGAAGAAAATACAAAATATCGCAAAAATCAAATTTAATCAAAACCGTCGTAATGATATATGGTCTTAAAGAGGATATTTTAAGGATCAAAACAAAGCAAAAAGTAGACTTGTGACTTCTGAGTCCGGAGATATTCACTTGCAAAGTTGGATGAAATTGACATTGTTTACTTTTCATGTAATTTTTGGTCAATTTCTACAGAATGCTGATTACAAAAACAAATTCATTTACTAATATCTCTGCCCAGGGTTATCCGATTTTAGCTCTGTTTCTTTTAATTGATAGAACTACTTGTCGCCTTGCAAGGGAGTGTCGCTCATTGCTTCAACTGGGTCCCAATTTTTTGTTCTCTTGTTGTTTTTCCTAAATGCACTTATTTTCCTGAAATGGACACCAAAAATGCGTTATTTCAGATTAAAAGTACAAAATAGAAAAATCAAGGACGAATATGTCTACCAAACCTATAGATTTTATCACAGCAGCACATTTCAGCAGATAGTCTGCCAAAGCAATCACTCAGGATCGTGCAGGGAAAAAAGTTATTCTATTTTGAAAGTGGCCACTACCACTTTTTTGCTATTTTGAGCCCCCATTATTTTCATGTGCACCTTCAGACAAACGCAAATCCTGTAACTCATACTTAAGATATATCATTCTGAATGGTTTTATCCTTTTTTGACAAGTGTTCTGACAAAAGTGATAGTAAAATTGGACGAAAAGGCTCCTCTGCAGAGGCATTTTGTGGCTCTCTAAACTGTCTTGACCCCTGAGATAGCATGGTCTGAACATGCAATTTTAGCCTTGAAAAAGTGCACAAGGAACGTTTTGTAGCCAACCAGCTTCAAGACAAGGCAATATTGTATGTACGATGTTATGTGTGATGTTTTTGTGCGCATCCTGATCATTTCACTTCAGTAATTACCATGAAATGGATGTAATCAAGTCAAAACGATAACATTTCACAGTTCCAACTCTACCAGTCTTGAGGAACCATCGCTGATGACATCTTCAACTTTGTATGGATCATTTTTATTTGTGCGAGTTGAAAAAACATTAAAGTAATTATTATTACAACGTTTTGGTAATTGCATACAGATATGAGTCCCAATGTTTAAGATAGTTCCATCAAAAAAAGTATAAAAGGCCTCTGCGGAGGAGATAGTGAATTTAATTTTACTTTTCGAAATACCAGAACACTTTTTAACAAGGATAAAACCATTCAGAATGGTATATCGTAAGCATGAGTTACAGGATTTGCGTTTGTTTAAAGGCGCACATGAAAATAATGGGGGCTCAAAGTAGCAAAAAAGTGGTAGTGGCCACTTTCAAAATCATATAACTTTTTTCCTTGCACGATCCTGAGTGATTGCTTTGGCAGACTATCTGCTGAAATGTGCTGCTGTAATAAACTCTAGGTTTGGTAGACATATTCGTGCTGAATTTTTCTATTTTGTACTTTTAATCTCAAATTATGCGTTTTTGGTGTCTATTTCAGGAAAATAAGCGCATTTAGGAAAAATAACAAGAAAGCAAAGAAATGGGTTTTGGAAGAAGCAATGAGGGACTCTCTTGTAAACGGACATGTTGTTCTATCAATTAAAACAAACAGAATTAAAATCGGATAACCCTGGGCAAAGATATTAGTAAATGAACTTGTTGTTGTAATGAGCATTCTGTAGAAATCGACCACAAATTACACGAAAAGTAAACAATGTCAATTTCACGCAACTTTGGAAGCAAATATCTCCGGACTCAGAAGTCATATAAGTCTACTTTTTGCTTCGTTTTGATCCTTAACATATCCTCTTTAAGACCATATATCATAATAACCGTTTCGATTAAATTTGATTTTTGCGATATTTTGTATTTTTTTCCTTTTGCTGCATCACAGTGCGCCCTTTACTTTGGCTAAGAATGCATCTCCCAATATCATGCTTGCCATAAGCGACAAGGAAAGTTTGATTTTTTTGTGACAGTTATCCTATAAATTGGAGTAAGAGGAAAATTTTAGAAGTAACATCCTTTACTTTGGCTTAGAATGCATCCCCTGGTTCCATATTTGCCAGTGCTAAAATGGAAGATTAGACATTTCTCGGAAAATGATTACCCAACCTATATCCAGCTATATTCTCTTCAGTTTTAAAAGAATCTCGAGGACCATCTTTCCACGCCACTAATAATATTCTTGGAGCATAAAGAAGTACGGATTTTGATGCTTTGAATGTTAAATTTTATGCCAAGCATTCTTCAATAAGGAAAGAATACGCCGGCGTAAAAAATAGGAAGAGGCTGTACGCCACAGATCTGTGGCGTAACATACGCCGATTCCACTATGGGCCTTGGGCCTATGGTTGGGATTGGGTGGGCCTCTTAGACCAGACCTACATTATTTGGTGGTCATGTACCTTTTGATTGAAATGATAAAAATGTTGCAAGTTCAGGCAGTGTTGAAGCTAAAATATAGTTGTGTATAGAATTCCTACCGTTTTGAAAATACATATTCTGGGATTTTTCATCACAATCACATTCACAAGAAATAATAGAGAGAGATGCCCATTGATACTAAAAGCAGTGCACCTCATCTGCACAGCTGGCATATCTGAAAGCTTAAGAGAGCAATTGGTGAGAAGTAACAAAGTTTGATTAAATCTGACAAGATTTCATTTCCAGCAAAATGCACAAAGACCCTTCCAAGCAATCTGAAAACCATCCATTGCTCTTTTTATCCGAACAAAGTTTGATCCGAAATCTGATATGATGTCAAGCAAGACTGCTTTTTATGTTGCGCACGCGGCAGATTTTCCGCATGCAATTTCAAGTATAATAGGGAAAGAAATCAATCTGGATGCCAATATCTGAAAATCTGATCAAAATACCTCTATGGAAAGAAAGACTTCTGCGCACAGAGCACTTAGTTTCTATAGTTTTCATTGTTTTATTGGCGCAATGTCCGGCGCACAAAAATAAACTTTCCATACTGGCCAAAATATTGCAAAAGTCCGCATCATGTGAAACACTGCCTTAATGTGACAATCTTAAAATGTCCATGACCTGCAATATGAGCGCTTGCTGTTATTTCTCATTGTGAAAGTTTCAATGATGAGTCATGACAAAATGCAGAACAAAAAACAAATTGAGTTTGTTGATTGGAGGATCCAAATCCATACAAAGGTAATGGATGAATAAACAGCAGCAGACAGAAAAATTACTAAGCAGATGTGCTGAATAGGGCAACTGCACATTGGATATTTCAGTAGGCTATTCANAGCACTTAGTTTCTATAGTTTTCATTGTTTTATCGGCGCAATGTCCGGCGCATGAAAATAAACTTTCCATACTGGCCAAAATATTGCAAAAGTCCGCATCATGTGAAACACTGCCTTGATCTGACAATCTTTAAATGTCCATGACCTGCAATATGAGCGCTTGCTGTTATTTCTCATTGTGAAAGTTTCAATGATGAGTCATGACAAAATGCAGAACAAAAAACAAATTGAGCTTAGATATTTCAGTAGGCTATTCTAAATACACGACAAAGAAGAAGAACAAATGCCATACTCTGCAGACTTGGTGCCAAGAGGTGACATCAACAATCTGAACAATGTCAAAATCTATTGTGAAAAAGGAAATAGAAAACTTTTATTTTTGACAATGGACAAACTTCATGCTTCACCAGACTGGAATCGGCATATGTTACGCCATATTTATATGGGGGACAGACTCACTCTAAACAATAGAAATAGCAATAGAATGAAAGAAATTGGCGTACATATATGGCGTGCGGCGTACACAGATTCCACCTAGGATGCTTTATCTAAATATTGTCTTTGCCTTGCAGGAAAAAGATAAGAAAGATGAGATTGAGAAGGAATCTTCACAATCAGAAATGCTTCAACATATGTACGGTATGCCATGTTTTTTGATTGCAAAACAAATAGAAAAGCCAAATAAGAATGTTGCTGATGATCCAATGTTCCAAAAATCTAAATCCTTGCATTTATTTAGGCTCCCATCAAAAAATTTTGACTACCCATCCTAAAAATTAAGGTTGCATTTAGTTTACAGCAAATTCGTAAGAAGTTTTTTTCAGTATACTGTACTTCAGATTTAGGAGTTTGCATGTTGTTTGCAAAGAGTTTGAATTTTGCACAAAACCAGTTTGTAACAGTTTTTTTAAGCTCCTGTAAACAGAGATGTAGGAACCTCCCCCCAAGAGTTTGCAAAACCAAATAGTGCCCTTTTTGTTTCAGAATATGCCCCTTTTCAAGACCGATGCAGAAAAAATAATCGCATTTTATAGTTAAATGTTATCATCTGCTGTGTGATTTATTTTGGTTTACTTCTCCTATTGTTTTGTTACGCAGGAAATCGGATATCTATCAGGATTCACACTATTTTCTGCCATGTATCGCATTCTTTGTTAAAATCTGATTTGTATGTTAAAACGCCCTTCTTATGACAAGAGTGCCCTTGAAGTGTTGTGCCACTCCAAATTTAAAATGCTTCCTACGTCCCTGCTTGTAAACTTGCAAATTTAAGCACAAGCTCTATACAATCTTGCGAACTCCAAAATGAACAGCAGAGCATTACAGTACTTTGCACAAATGTTATTTTTTTCTAAGGGTATCACTAATGTCATCTCATTTTAGAACCAGCAAATGAAGAAGATAATCTTGACCAAGCACTTGAAGAACATATGCGTGATTTATGTGTTCTGAGTAAAACAATTCCCTCAAAATGTGTTGCGTTGCTCAATGAAGAATTTGAACTCAGAACACAATCATGGGTAAGGCTTGAAAATCTGTTTGTTTTTCCACAGGCAATCCACTAATTCTTTGATGCTTCTCAAATTTTCTTTGTTTCTTTCTATAATATGTCCTTTTTTCTCTGTGATGGTGTGGCAAGAAGGCTGGGCTTACTCCACACTCCACCACATTTCCTGTTTCTCATTGTCAAGCCATCACAGAGAAAAAAGGACCCTTTTAGAAGGAAACAGCAATCTTTTTAGAGAGCAACAAAAAGTCTTTGAATTCTGAATATAACTGTCACATAACAGCTCTGAAGAAGTCTTTTTCTTTATCACCAACAGGAAACAGCGGTGTCCAGCATTGCAGAGCCATCAAATATTGATAGTGAGGGATTTAAACTATCGTTCGAAGGTAAATTATATCCCATAGTTCACAGAAGTATTTCAATTTATTGGCAGAGTCAAGATTGTTTTTTATTAGTAACAGGAATCACTTTAAGTGCATATTACTATCTGAACATGCTCGTAAACAAACAGACAAACAAACAATTCAACTTGCTTGAAGTTATATTTTTGATTGATTTGCAATTGATTTGATCAATATGAAATGTTGTTTGAAGCTTGTTATCAAATTTTTCTTTCTTCTGCAGAGTTTGATCGTTGTTTTCGGCAATATGAGGAATGTGAAGAGGAGAACTCATTTCCAGAGGTAAGTAGCAAGAGTTTCAAAATATTTTACTCTCTTCTTTGGATTTGTACTGGGTGAGTCAATTAAAAGAATCCCCGTTTGAAAGACCACAGCTCCCTGGATATCAAAACGATGATACCAGCAAATATCTAATTTAGTGGCAGACTGTTCTACTTTAAAATTTACTGACTGAATTCTGCCGCTTCGTTCTGAAATTTTAACGTATTTTCTCGAGGAAGCACCTTCAACAAACCTTCCAAACGTGCCCAAAATCACGAATAAATTTCCCTAACATTCCTGCCTAACACGGGCCTTACAGCAATGACTTCTGCACACTTTAGCGCATGCTATCCTCTTGGGAGGATGAACATGTCTTCCTCCTGGTATGAATAGCCTATTCAGGGGGATTCCATTCTCCCAAGAGAACAAAATACACAAATACATGCGAGTGTCATCATTTTTAGGAAGGAAAACCAAGGAAATTTTGCTCATTGTTTTCATTCGTTTTTGCAGGTTTTTAGAAGGGGCTTTCTGCAAAATATCTCCAATATGACTTCTTTCGGTAATGATCATTTAATCAATTCTTACAGGAATTTGATGATCTCACTCAACAATGCAGAAATCTGATACAATTAAAGAAAGTGCAAAGTGGAATGGGCCTAAATGACACTCAGGAGTTGTTATATGGCGGTAGAAGGAAAAGAGAAGCGGAGAATCCCTTGCAACCCCAAGAGACAGGGAAACATATAACAAGACCTGGCTTTGAAGATTTACCATCGCTTTCATCGCCGATTTCCAGCAAAGACAGTGCAATGAAAAAAGCAAGTTCGTCAAAAATACCACGTCGAAAGAAGGGACATATGACTCCTGTAACTCCAATATCGAGAGCCTCATCGTTGAGGAAAAAAGTATTAACAAAATCTGCAGGTAAAACGTAATCTAAATTTATTTCAATCAATAGACCCTTTTAGCAATTCTAAGAAAGAGTCTGGGTCCAAAGATAGTTTTACACATTTTGAAGAATCTTTGAATGCGTACTAAAGTGATAGAAGCTCCAACACCACTCAATCGCAAATTTTGTGTAAAATTGTTTAAGAATATCGCTCGATCCAGACTCTTTTGTAGAAAACACTTCATGCTAAACTGCGTAAGCCTCAGTTTTCCACATTGAATGGGGTGGGTTTGGCTTCAAACTGAGACTCACGACGACACAGTTTTAAAACAGGGACCACTTAGGCCATCTCAGCAAAAATACCTGCGGAACCAATCAGATCACTACTGTCTTAATAAGCTACCTGGTTATCCCGTATCTGGCTATACCGGACCGCGAGAATCCAAATGATATGGATAGACAGTCATGATTGGCCGGTGGTAACTTTTGTCAACAGATTAGCTAAAACTTCTGCATCTCTTTACTGAGTATTCTAGCTGCTAAGTTAGTCTATGGGAGGGTCAGGTTTTACCTGCCCGTTGTTTTCTCATTTCACTTTAAGTCCTTTGATTCCTACCCATCTTTTATCCTTACTTCCTTTCCATATGGAAGAAAGGNGCAAAAATACCTGCGGAACCAATCAAATCACTACTGTCTTAATAAGCTACCTGGCTTAATAAGCTACCTGGTCATCCCAGATCTGGCTATACAGCACCGTGAGAATCCAAATGATATGGATAGACAGTCATGATTGGCCGGTGGTAACTTTTGTCAACAGATTAGCTAAAACTTCTGCATCTCTTTACTGAGTATTCTAGCTGCTAAGTTAGTCTATGGGAGGGTCAGGTTTTACCTGCCCGTTGTTTTCTCATTTCACTTTAAGTCCTTTGATTCCTACCCATCTTTTATCCTTACTTCCTTTCCATATGGAAGAAAGGTGACTTATGAGGGAAACAACAGGTAGCCACTCTATTGCAAAATGTCTAATTTATTGCCGACATAACGCAGGCTACGAATGAACATATGCGTAACTTCTTAGGAAAAGTGTGCCAAAATGCGTTCCGGTTATTTTCAGATTAACTGATTTCTCTTGAGGCTAACAGTGCCTCTTTAATGATGGCACGAGACGGTATCGTCCCCACATTCACCCCTGCGATGCAGCACACCTTTGCCACTCATGTTACAGTTTACCTTTATTCAAATCACTGTACATTTGTAATTCCGTTAAGTTTAGCTTTAAATGCCTAGGCGTACAGGAAACAAGAAAATATTAGGCCGTTTAAATTTGAAAAAAGGTCAGCTTTAAGTTTACGTTGCTGCATGGAAAAGCTGACAGAAACACGGATATAAATGCAGGTATGATTTGTCTGTACATTTTATGAAACAATAAACATCTTGTTTCCTCCCACCCATGGTCACATTGCACCATTGTATCGTCTTGAGCTAAATGAAAGTACTTGCAATAAGGGATCGTCAGAATTGATCGTTAGCTCTCAGCACAATGAAATATCTTTAATAGCAGCAAGTTGTGGAAAACCGTCTATAAAACCGATTTATACCAGCACTTTGATCATAAAACATTTTGCTGACTTAAAGCCGAAAATATGCAGTGCTGAACGTATCGATTGGGACTCAATAAAATGGGATCTTTGTAGCTAATATTTGCCTGTTCCTCGCCGAACAGACAAATTCACTTTCCACACAACTTATTTAGGTGTAAGAAAACAACACATGATATGGTAACAAAACGGAAAATGTTTTTTTGGAATAAAACATTTGTTGAACCTTTTTTGAGTCAACCATAATGTGGGCTTCCTGTGCTTGAATGGCAGACAAAGTTTACATTCGGTAGGATTCGGCTAAAAGCAACCGAACAATTTGGACGATCCCTAAAATAACAAGTCTTTTCGCCATGGAAAGTTCTCAGAATTAAGTCGCACCGCAGCATATTTGAACATTAACAAGCAACTCCTTTTAGCTGATAGATAGGAATGTAAATATTAGTAGAAATGTGTCCTGTAATTTTTTTTCGATATTGTTAACATTTAACAATCTTTTCGTTTTTAAATTTAAGCTTTGTACCAAAAATGTTCTAGTCAGTTCATGATATATGTTATATGGTTTAACTCTCTTGTCTCAAACCCTACAAATAGAGCCAGAGAGCCATTCATATTAATAGAGACCGCATGGCGTCACAGAGTTACAATACATACGGGATCACAGCGATATATAGAAAAGTAGTGGGCCGTTCCAGGCCCGTGTGAAAAGGTCCAGTAAAGGGAATTTAAGCATATAATAGTGGCTCAATCCACTTGCGGTCAAATTCTATCAGAGATCAGTATTTCTTGTTGAAATTGATCAGTTACCCAAACATGGTGCGGCACGCGTTACGGCCTATTGTATTGGCAGAGTTATTTTTATCAAAGGCTTATATATGCTTAGATTCCTTTTAAGGGTAGACACGAGATTTTGGAAATCCCAGAAATTATGGTTGGTTTGGCTTGGCTCTATTTGAAATACAACATTTTAAAGATCACTGGCATTTCGGTTTGCTTCAAAAAGTAGAAAGAGCTGCGTGCGCCTTTGGATGATAAAATAAGCGGTAAGGGTTTAGCTGAAGTCGTTTGTAGCAATTTTGCAGATTGACAAAGTAAAGAGGACATATTTTACAGGTACTGTTGACCAGTTTGATCAACTGAAGCAAACATGACATAACATTTACAGATTAAGATACCATTGAAATAATTGTCAAAAGGTTTTTTCGTAACAAAGAATTCATGGATGTAAAGATATGGGAGGTCCACATTAAATGGTTCGTTCACAGCATAGGTTCCAAATCTTTAAAAAGGCTGGTGTAAAATTGAGTGACCTGTTTCTTTGAATTGAATGACTTCAAGAAACTATAGCTAATTCTCTATAATTCTACCGTTGGATTTTTCTGAAATCTTCAATATTTTTAGAATTAAAGTGTTTTTCTTCTTTTTCAAGAATTCAAGAAAAATTTTCAAAAAAACTTACAACCATCGTAATTTCTAAACTGCTTGACGCAACATGAAGTAATTTCGAAGAAAACCATAGTTTATGAATGCCTACAATATGGTATCAAGCAAAAGTCTGTCACTCATCTGGTTTATGATTTAGAAATTTGATGACGTCACATCCTCAAATGAGTTGAAATGTAAGATACGCTGTAATTTCGAAAAATATTCAAAATTTCTGAAAAGTTCAACGGTAGAATTATAGATAAGTAGCTGAAGTTTCTTTCAAGCCATTCAATCAGAAGAAATAGGTCATTATATTTTACACCCACCTTTTTACGCCGAGTTAAAGATTTGGAACCTATGCT
>REGL01000026.1:673640-690816 GCA_004194395.1 Aurelia aurita complex sp. Pacific | reverse complement strand
TAGAAATTTGATGACGTCACATCCTCAAATGAGTTGAAAGGTAAGATACGCTGTAATTTCGAAAAATATTCAAAATTTCTGAAAAGTTCAACGGTAGAATTATAGATAAGTAGCTGAAGTTTCTTTCAAGCCATTCAATCAGAAGAAATAGGTCATTATATTTTACACCCACCTTTTTACGCCGAGTTAAAGATTTGGAACCTATGCTTTCGTTCAGACTGTAAAGGTGGCCTGAATGAAGAATTTTAATTGATGCAATTGAAATGAAAAAATCAGTTTAAATTTGTTTTAGGCATCTCGTTTTGTTTGTTTTTAGTTGCACTTAAACCCACATATAAGAATCGATAATGTTAAAAGCCCATAGGCTGAAATTTCCTCATTTCACCGAAAATATACTTGAAAGTGTTGCTCTAAACAGCAAGGGTGAAATTTGGAAAACAAAGGATCCAGTTCTGTTTAAGACAAGGCGATTTGACAGCGTAAAAAATAAATTTCACACCTCCAATGCAGCTGACCATACTTATTTGCTTTCTGTTTCGTTTATTTTGATTGATCGAATGCACTCAGGTGTGTAATCTATTCTTCAGAGTACAAATTGCTTCGATTGATCGGAAAGTTGAATTTTTTGTTTCACAAAATTTGCCCTTGCAGCTCTGAATATTCGTCAAATTGAATTCCGCTCCTGCAAAATGCAGACACTTAGTGTCAAATATGTCAAGTTATGAGTACAAAATTTAGGCTCTTATAAGCGTATTTTACTATGTCCGATAAGTCACTCTTTAAACGATATTTCTATCATTCAATGGTGCTGTTCATCTGCATCAAGAAAAGCAATTCACGCCACCTCTCTAACAACAATTTAAAATCTTGGATGTTCAAGCACGGAAAAAGCTGTCTGTTCTATTGGAGAATGAAGACACGCAGCCAAACAAAACAGGGTAAATTTTCTTCGAAATTGGCTCATAATTACTAAACGGACGTCATTTCAACAAGGATATTTCAGGAAAAACTGAAGAAAAAACGGCAGCAGGAGTGGTTATGATGACTTGAGCTCAATTTATGTTGTTACGACTTAAAAATTGGAAAACGAAAGCAAAGGAAAGCAGTTTAGACCTGTTTTGATTGCCGCAATAATAGTATGTGATCAATAAATAAACATTTTTAGTCCAGTAATCGATTGTTAATGAAAATCGACTGTCATACAAATTTCGAAGAAAATTAAGCCCTGGTCAGAAACGAAATGATTGTGTGATAGAAACTGACTAAATCTTTATACCTTTTAAAATAATTCCAGCTAAGTTTTCAAACTCTTGTCCTTGCTATTATTTATTTACATTAGCTACTGTTGATATGATATAAAAAATAAAATAAAAAATCACGTCAGATTTGTTTATCGTGTTGCGAATAGAGCTGAACTTCGTTAGGCCTCGTGTACCAGGTGGGTGAAAAAGAGTTAGGTATTTGAAAGTCTACAGCTCTCGAAGAATTTATCAGAATCTTATACAGGGTGTTTCAGAAAAACAAACAAACAAACAAACAAACAAACAAACAAACAAACAAACCCAACTATAATTGGAAATCTTTGAAAAATGATAAGGTTTTATGAGATGTGCATTATACATACCATCTGAAAGTACAATTTTTCGTCTTTCTAATAATATGTAGTTTGGTTTTAAAATGAAAGAAGAAGGGTAAATCTAAAGTTCTGCTTGGTTGATTTGATTTAGGAGCTGTTTTGTAATCGTTTCATTTAAGCCCTAAATACACGAGAATTACAATGCTGCTCGGTTTGTGAATCAAATAAACAAAATCCGCCAGGCAGAGCTTTAGACTTGGCCTTCTTCTTTCGTCATGAGCACATAACTTCTCTTAAAACCACCTTTCGCTTGCACAAGGCGAGAGTTTGCCCTACTAGTTTTGGGAAAACTTTTGCGGCTTTGTTTGTTTGTTTTGAATTACTGCTTGAGAGAATTTCCTTTGTTTGCAGTCGCTAATTGCTTTGAATTGAAGTGTCAGTCAAACGCAACTGTTGCAATTGTGTTACAAAATCTGCCCTTGT
The DNA here is from genome assembly GCA_004194395.1 of Aurelia aurita complex sp. Pacific. Taxonomy (NCBI): domain Eukaryota; kingdom Metazoa; phylum Cnidaria; class Scyphozoa; order Semaeostomeae; family Ulmaridae; genus Aurelia; species Aurelia aurita complex sp. Pacific. The sequence goes on along the minus strand of REGL01000026.1, from coordinate 688,757 downwards.
TAGCTAAACAAATGTTATCAGGTTATATGAGTCTGATTTACAGTTTATAGCTGTAGGCTTAAAATGTTTAACATCTCACCCGGTAGCTCAGTTCGTATTTCACCCAATACTAAATGAAAATATCCGCGAATAAAACAATGATGGGGCCTTGCATCAGTAAGTTTGCGTGAACGCAAATCTCACCTGACATGTAATGCGATACACACTTCAGAACAATCGTAATATGTACACTATAATAGACCTTTTAGCTATTCTATAGAAGAGCCTGGATCGAACGTTATTTTTATACATTTTTATATGCGACGTTCGATCGAGTGGCGATAGAGCTTCTATCACTATTGTGCACATTCGAAAATTTTACAAAATGTAGCAAAATATTGTTCGATTCTGATTCTTTTCAGAATATTTAAAAGGTCTATTCTGCTTTGCGAACAGAAGAAAGTATGAAGGAAAATGCCATGACCCTAAGGATATGCAAATGGTCTTTCTGTGTTTGAAACCCACGAGTATTTCAACTGTTTCAAGCTAGTTTTCATTATGTGTAAATCAGTTGCGGAGACACTCTTTTCTTTTTATAAGAATAATGTTTATAAGAATATTCAGGCTCAGAATCATCCAATTTTTAAGAATATTATAAGAATATTGCCAGCCTCAGCTGGCATATTTGTATCTCATTTGTCAGCAGTTGCCTGTTTTGTGATGATCATAAAAGAGAATCGCATGACTGACATAAATACTTTAAGAATATGCTCAGGCTCAAAACGAAACTTTTCTAAGAATATCGAGGCTGGACAAAATTTAAAATATTCTTATAAAAAAAGAGTGTACTGGGGGAGGCAAGGGTGTGCGTGCGGTTACCCCCAATGTAGTAGAAAACAATGATCTTGCGTTCGAAAACAGTAGGGGTGGAGAAAACGATGTATTTTATCTGTTTGATTTGTTAAATGTCGCTGGCGCTACTCTCTCATTTTGACGCTGATAGACATCGCAAACGTTGCAGAGTCTTGCACAATTCTTCCATAAGAGAAGCAGAACAAAACACAATACCACATACTGTTCATATTTAGCAAATCCAATACGTTCCCAACCGTGCGAGCTTATGACATGGCAGCTTGTATTTTCAAGGCTCCGTCAAACCAACTTCTTTTGGCAGGGTCCATCAACCTGATTTCAAAATCCTTGATAATTCCATCCAGCACAGTCTGGTCATTGCAATCTGCTACATTCAACAGTCGATCGAATACCGATGTCCAAAATTCTCTGTCTTGTCGTCTGCGAGATAAGAAAGACACGAAACTGCTATTGATGAATGGATGTGCGTATGGCATACAGTAAAAACCCGCACATAAGAACCTAAGATTTTGAAATCAGCCTGTTTAGGTTCTTATGCAATGAGGCACATCCAGTAATCAGGGTGTAGGTTCTTAAAAAAAGGGAAATATGTGCATCTAAACCTTAGCCAAACTTATTTACACTCTTGGCCCTATCAATTTTAACCCAAGCTTACCCAGTTTGCCCCTGCAGGCCCTGCCTATCAAAGTTCTGCAAGTAAATTTTTTTTTTTTATAGCAATTCTCCTAAAATTTACAATCTACTAACAAACATTAACATTACGAGACGATAGCGCAAGGAGCATGAAAATACATTGCAACCCTGCAGCTATTACACTTAACCTAAATACTAATACAAACACTAATACGGGACTAATACTAAGGATAATAATCTAAATACAAGAAAATATACTAACAAAAAAATACATGAATAAAGAACCGATCTACAGTGATCTCTCCATACAACGGACCCTCAAAGAAACCATGAACAAGTCATATCTCGTTAGACAAGGGTTCATTGGGCTGCGAATTTGTGTTCAATGGATTATGTCCTTGGATAATGGGTCTTTAAAAAACGAGAGTTCATTAGGATCTGCAAGTAATGTTTTGGAGTTCACGAAAGAGGTCGATTGGCAAACAGATTGCGTTTAGTTCCCAATGAATGAATGAATGAAACCCTTTATTAAAAACATAGTTATGATATTAGGCTGAAATAGTTCTTATCCATTGGGTACAAAATATATGATTTCAGGCTGTAGGTTCTTAATAAATGAAGGTTCTTATGTGCGGGTTTTTACTGTATATAAACATCAAAGGGAATGTGATTGGTTAAAGGATTACATTTGCAAAGAGCAGACAATTTCAAATATTCCATTCAAATTGAAGTTGCTCCACGCACCGTGGACAATAGATGGCCAAAGAAACAATCTATGTTCGAGAATTCACTTTGTTCTATTTTTAGACAAGTCTATTCACCATTACACAATCACTTGAATATAGTAGATTTACAAAAAGAAGCGGTCAATTCACCAGATATTCAATCCACTTCTTAGCTAATTTACAACATTAAATCAAGCATTCATCTCTTCGATACTTCAACATCAATGACAAAACAGGAAATGTCAACATACTTTTTTGGAAGTTTCTGCGGGGCGTATCCTCCATGTTTGTGTACGGTTTCCAAGTATGATCCATGGAGAATGGCATGTAATGTGCAGGCAACACCATAATAATCAACCTATCACACAAAGAAAATAATTATTTTCGTCAACACAATTTTTATTCGCACAGGGAACAAACAGACAATTTTCATTTTTAGCAACAATTTTTTCCTGGTTTCCCAGTAATTTGTTTGATCAGCAACATTTGTTATCTTTTATAAAACGCAATTTTTCTCGGACAACCTAACCGTCTTCATATTTACCAATGATGGAATATATTGAGTTAAAAAGTTTTAGCCCTAGATTTCGTCGGCCTACAGACAATTTGTTCCAAAATGTACAAAGAAAGGAAGCTTACGCATATGTGTTCTACTAAGACCTCTCCTCCTCTCTCACACTCGTGATTTGGCCTTGCTAAATGCTTATTCTTTAATCTACCGGGTGACACAGAAAAAAGTGACCCAACGCAATCTGTTATAGAAAAAAAAGTAAGTGGCAGATTGAAATATTTTTAACGTTGTTCTATCGCTAAAATACTAGCCTACTGTATGAGTATTTTTCACAATTTTTTTGAGCACAAGGAAGTTCCCAAATTGAGGATTTTGACGAAAAAGGCAAGCTTGAAATTCTCAAAAAGTTGTCAAAACAGGGGATTGATTTGAAGCCATTTCAGTTCTTCAAAACAATGAGGAGCGTGTTTCATTCTGCCTGGGAATATTTCAAGTACCTAGGGACTATAAACTTGCTCTGAAGATTTCCGACTGGGTTAACTATTCCCATGTTGAAATGAAACACGCTCTGCGTTGTTTTGACGATTTGAAATGCCTGTAAATCGATCCCTTGTTTTTGAAGACTTTTCGAGGATTTCAGGCATGCCCTTTTCCTCAAAATCCTTAATTTTGGAAATTTCTTGTGCCGTAAAAAATTGCGAAAAATACTCATAGCATAGGCTACTTTTTTAGCAACAGAATAACGCTTGAAGCATTTCAATCGGCCACTTGCTTAATTTTCTGTAACAGATTGTGTTGGGTCACTTTTTTCTGGGTCACCCGGTAGCTGACTAGGATATCAGTCTACGATTATAAAAACTCTACATTTTCAACATATCGCTTACACAATATACAGTTGCAATCAATTCAGTTTTTCATCGATATCTTACCTTACGTCATATCTTACGGTAGAACAGTTAGAAAATTTAGAGGAAACATGAAAATAATCGAAAAGATCTGTCTTGAATTGTCTTTTTCCCCTTTCCATGTTAACTTCGTTCTTTTATCGAAAACTGGTCGTTGAATCGGACTGTTGAATTTCTTCCCAAGATAACGCAGAGTCTGAACTTTTCCTCATGATATCAGTGAAGTGCAAAGAATATTGACCTGGGAACGCCCTGTAGAATGGGCTTGTATTGTGTAAGAGGTGATAGTATGAAGGATAAAGCTTTATAAATGGTTATAACTTTAATTGGCGAAACCCTTGGTAGGTTGAATGAAACGTTAATAAGTTGACATTTTACTTCAGGAAATACCTTATAATAGGTTCAAATTTTACACAGGGGTAAAGGCTAAGAGAGTAAAACGTTCATAGGACAAAATGTTACCTGATATTTCCAGGGTAAGTTATTTTTCATTTCTACACATTCAAATTTATCAGTGTTGCAGCTGCCAATAAAAGTAGCATCTTCTGAATGCATCGTCAGATCCAGGCATCTTCCATAGTCAGCCAAAGTAAGAAGATTCGTCTCCCTCGCATTCTTCATCTTACCGTCAATGCTACAAAACAAAACATACCACCATTACTCCTGGTCAGGATTCTACATCTATAACAAGAAAATGGAACAACGGGTGTAAGCGTATTATTATTATTATTATTCAGTTTTATCCAAACCTTATAAATGGCGACGAAGTAAATTCACAAGAAACATGGCTCAAAGCAGAATCGAACTATCTTCACTCGCACCATTCGATCCTCTGTCTGATCCAATGTCTTTAGGCCCAAGATGGAAGGCGTGGAAGCGATATTTTGAAACGTACATCGCAGCCCTTGGCGTCACTGATGCAACCCAAAAGAAAGCACTTCTTCTATATCGGGCAGGACAAGCTACTCAAGAAATTTTCGATACCTTAGCCGACACTGGCGAAAGCAATAACTGCAAAAAGGCCATGGAAAACTTGACGAAATTTTCGAGTTCCGATGTGCAGTCCAATACACAGATTTTTACAATGTTTTTACCGTGTTTCCAGTGTTTACAATATTTCCTTTTTTGGTTTTTACAATGTATTCTTTTATCCTTTCAAGAACCCAACCTGAGCCACGAAAGGTCTACACAGTCTACAGTTGCATTCCTTTATTCCTCTCCATTCCAGGTCTTATTCTCCTTTTAAAGCTGGAGAGGGTATCAGAATGTTTCATGTCATTGGGAAGTGGAAGTGCCTGCCACAATTTACTCCCTAGAAACGATATCTCAATGATATCATATCTGTCTTTCCACATCTTTAGAGGATTTTAAAGAGCTTTTACTTCAGACGGTCCCTACGTTGTGTTATTAACGAACCAAAAGATAAAACAGTATAAAAATGTGTACTTCTTCAATAAGAAATTATCTGGCTTGACATCACCATGAATGATATTACAGTCGTGCATTGTTTTAACTATCCTGCAAACATCAGCTCCATACAAGAGGGCGTATAGTTCAGGATATCCAACTCTCTCCGTGTAAAGTTGGTTTACTAAATCCTGCAAGAAAGAAATCAAAAGTTACTGCCGCTCAATATCTTATAACAAACTCTTTACACATTCAGTTCTCAGATCAGTAAAACAGTAACAAACTTCAGTACAGGTAGTAAGTTAATTGAGAAGCTTTCTTCACTTCTCCTTGCAAATCTCAGACTTAACGACATGATGTCTTGCATTCGTTCAATATTTCTTGCTCAAAATAAACAAGATTAAAAGGCATGTGAAACTTATTTGTGTATAAACGGACACATCTTCAAATCAATTGCATGATGAATGTAAAAGAGCATCTTGTTCCATTTGACTCAGCGAATTTCGTAATTAAACCTTCTCTCCTGCAGGGTATTAGTCAAAAGCAAAGTTCGGATATTATCGTCATTACGATTTGCCACATGGATTGTGCTTGGCGCATTTGATAGATAGACTGCATATATAAGCCGTTGATAAAAATAGCCGTGCAAAGACAATAGGCTGTGACATACGCCGCTTTGTCAACAGGAAATAGTGATATCTGATTGGCTAGGATTTGACCGCAAGTGGCTTGAGCCACTTATATATGCTTACATTCCCTTTAAACATGTATTGATTATCCTTGCAGGAGTAAACAAATTTGATGCTGTAAAATTTCAATCTAAAGGATTCCCAAACTGTCTCCAAATTGTAAACAGATCTGTAAACACTATTGTTTCAGGCACGAGTCAATTGTCATCTGCGGTTTGTTTGTTGGCTTCATCCAAGCCAACAAAACGTGATTGTTGAAAATCCTCTTATATCTGTGCAATCGTAAAAGGTATGAATGTTTGATTCGTGCCTCTGTCAAGTACAAAACTTTATCTTCAAAATGACGCTTTCATTTTCAAGAAACAGGTAAAAGTCTGTGTGATATTGCCCATCAAAAAACTGCAAATCATCGTTTCGACTGGAACTTGAAGACGGAACGGAGTCCCTTTAAAATGAGCTCACTTACCAGTAAAGTCCCTCCCCGATGCAATGGATACTCAATCACTGCCCCATCAGAATACACAAATCCATTTCTCGCTTTGATAAACATTTCGTGCTGCAAAAAGAATTCAAAAGGGGTTTCAAAGAATGAAGGAAATAGGGTTAAATGGAGTAAAAATAGTGTCTTGTTGTTGTCGAAAACACAGTTCAAAAATCAATTCAATTCAATCAATTAATCTGCTCTACACACGATTTTTGTCCTAGTTGTAGCTGCTACTGCCTTAACCAATACCTCCCTTACTTACCGCTCAAACTTTGACTGAAAATTGCAAATTCCAAAATAAAGATGTTTTTACACGCATTTGAGTAAAAGACCAAATTAAAGAGCCATAAACGAAAACAAGTCTACATTGAAAGAAATCTTATGGTAAAAAAAGCGATTTTAATGATGAACCATATCAAGATATCCGAATATAAAATACTTATATAAAATACTTACAAACGAATATAAATCCGAATATAAAATACTTACAAACGATTGTGGCAACTCCATGTCATCAATTCTCTCGTGTATCTGCTCACCAATGTAGAATTCCCAATAACAAAGTGTTGGTGACTGCATCACCTACAACAAAGCTTCTAAGTTAAACACTTCTCTCCCGAATGAACTGATAGTGCTACGGTGCAATATTGTAGTCAAAAATCAACGTCATAGCCCTAGTTATCGCAACAACAACAACAACCACAACAACAACAATGTTTTTTGTGCTCAAACTGGGACTTATGGATTTTCACACAAAAGATTTGGACGGAAAGGGCTGCGCTCTGAAACGAGGTTATGGTAGAGTCATGGCAACCTTCGACAGTTGGAAATTCCCATTGCTGTGGTGAAGCTCATGGAAGCTATGTAACCTTCAAAATGAGGAACTCCTGGTTCACAATGAAATGTTTGTTGATTCTTGGATTGAAGAAACATTCTTTTTTGATACTTATGGCGTTTGTTCATCGCTAATATCACTGAAAACTTGAATTTTGAAACGGTTTAACATCGTAGTTTCGAGCCGGCAACTTAGGCCCATCCGCCATTACCTGGAGAACTCAGCTTGCGTAAAATATCCGGACATGAAATCGAGGGAAACGATTTCATACTAATTTTCAATGTGAAAGTCCATGAGTCGTAGTTTTAGAGTCCATCAGTCTACCAATAGCGATATCTACCAAAAACCAAAATGTAATAAATCTACTAGGTCACAAGGCAAAAAATTTACACCTTTTGAGCAATACACCAGTTCCACAGGTATTCAACTGCAAAAATCGTTCAGTCGATGACAGCAATAGCGTTTGAAATCGTTCCTTTGAATCAGCTTTGAAGTTAGTTGGAAGGTTGTGCACTCACCAAATGAAATAAAATTTGAAGAGAACGGAGTTACCTTCAAAACGGTTTCACATAAATCTGGATTATTAAGTTCTGTAGCTGCGTAAACTGTCGCGAAACCACCAGTAGCTATTTTCCGCTGGATCTTAAAATGTTTATCTCCTGTGAAAAAGATGAAGTCAAATCTTAGTTACTTTGGAGGTAAATCCAAAATTAAAGTACCGGGATGTATTATTGTTTGATTGCTTATTACATGTCCATAACCAATGAACTGATTTTCAAACACTTTGTTTTATTTGATTGCCTGAAGGCTAAATTGTATTTGAAGATGTTGGTTGTGGTTTTACCTGTTTTTGAAAATTTGTCCATCGATTGTGGACATATAAGCAATCAAACGATAATACAGTAAAAACCCGCACATAAGAACCTTCATCTGTTAAGAACCTACAGCCTGAAATAATATATTTTGTACCCAATAAATGAAAACCATTTCAGGCTGATATCTAAACTATAGGTTCTTAATAAAGGGACTTATTCATTCATTGGGAAATAAATGCAACATTTTTGCCAATCAACCTCTTTCGTGAACTCCAAAACATTTCTTACAGAACTGTGATAGGCAGGGCCTGCAGGGGTAAACTGGGTAAGATTGGGTTGAAATGGATAGGGTCAAGAGTGCAAGTAACTTTGGCTAAGATTTAGATTCACATATTTTCCTATCTTAAGAACCTACACCCTGATTACTAGATGTGCCTCACTGCATAAGAACCTAAACAGGCTGAGTTCAAAATCTTAGGTTCTTATGTGCGGGTTTTTACTGTACATCATTTTGGACACCCGGTATGATGAACAAAAATGTTTTTTTTCCTTTTTTACAGAGTGCACTATAAAGTATCTACGTTTGACAGGCAATGACAAATCATACACTTGGGCTGATTCCGACGAGTGATTACGTAATCTTTTAGTCAAACTCCAGAACTATACTTGATGATGTATTTTATCATTCGGCAGCCTACTACGCTCGTTATAAGCCATTTCATAAAATTTCTCAAAACTTAAACATCGTATCAGCCTGAATCAACCACAAATATCAAACCAAGTTTCTAAATATCTAACAAGAGAGGACATAAAAGGAATTGCCAAGATCTTTGAAGTGGACGTTAAATATTATGAAATTCATTTTAGAAGTTACATGGCTATATATCAAGTCAGTTTGTTGCTCGTTGAAACTCTTCCATTCTTGAAAGTAAAGTAGATAAATATGAGCTCTGAAAATAAACTTACCCAAGGTAACTTTGAAGTTGGTTGCGAATCTATCAACAATGGAATCCGACATCTCGAAGAAATGTGGATAACTTTGCATCGGAAGGACGATAACAATCTTGTTGAGAAGTTTCATACCAGTAATATCAATTGGTCGATTTGCAGCAGACGTAGATGAATTGATAGTCTCATTCGATGTTGAAGAATTCACAGGCACATCGCTTTCAGCTTCCTTTGGCGATACCACTTGCAAGGTGGATTGATCAGTCACATTGCCCTGTTTCATCATGACATGTTCCTTGTTTAACATTATGGATTGTTCAAATTGGTTACTTCCATTCAAAGACAACTGGCTTAAAGGGGCATTTATGGGCATGTCAACATGTGAATTTTCATTTAACATTGATGGAATGTGGGGGAGTTTTATAGAGCTGCTCTCAAGTATTTCAGAGACGCTCTCGCATCCATGACATTGGATTGGTTGTGATTCTTGCTTTCGTGGATCAGAATAATCAAGACGAAATACTGATGAACTTTTGGGAGAATTTCTATCACATTCCGAGTCATTGCCTTCTGACACTCCGCGCGAACTAGAAGATGATTTCCTGGAATAACTATTCAATGAGTTACTTCCGCTTCCTGATAAGGAGTTTGATCGATTTTCACTTGTCTCTTCAATCGTGCTCAAGTTTCTCGCTTCACCAGTTAAACTTTGAGACACAAGAGTAGGATATGAAGCTGATTCAAGGGCCACCTGGTTTGGATACAAGGCTGATTCGCTGGGAGCTTGTGTTGGGTACGAGCCTGACTCATGTAGAAGCCTTGTTATACCAGTTATTGATAGACAAGGGCAAGCCGAGTTTGAAGAGAAAGGGGTAGATGCTACTCGTCGCTCAAAGGCATCCTCGACCGTGCCATGGAACAATGAATTATCAGATTTGTCGTTTGTCGTGGAGAAGACGTGATGATCTGTTGTCGAATGCCGGTTACTTGTTTCCAATCCAGGTGTTTGACTATCATAACATTCTTGTTGTGCGTTTTCTTTATTTGCCAGGCTGTGAGATACAAAAGTGATGGAAGTAGTAACAGAGAGCAACAAGAAGAAGTAAAAAGAGCTGTACTTCCTCGCTTAAACACACATACGGACGGATCATATGCAAGTCCAAAATGGTATCATTTCATGACATTACATTTATCGAAAATTTGTGAAACAGATTTGCAGTTTAGGACCTTAAATCTTTCGCAAATAGATAGTCGTGGTCAAACAATGATTGATGGGGTACACAAATATTTTTTCACAAGGTTGGTCGATTTTTCATAAAAAGGAGTAGAATGAATCATTTGCGATTTTATCAAATCAACTGAATATATTTTTATGATATTCTGCGTTATATTCTGCATCGAATTGATGCATAAGTTTGTTAGATATTTTTTGGCGAACGGCCTTGGTAAACGGAGTTTCTCAATCACTGCCTGAAGGGTTACAATAAACTTAAACCGTCCTGTATCTTTTTTTTAGAATATTCACCATTGCTCCTCGGCACATAATCGAAGAAGCATAGTTCCAACTGATTAAGACCCTATATATAAAGCAATGACATTCAAGTTACAGTAAAAACCCGCATGAAAGAACACATGTTTTTGGGGGTTCAGGCTGATCTTGTTCTCATTCATCAGGTGTTTTCTGCGAAATCAGGATGAAAGTGTTCTTAAGGTGTTCTTAAAATTGCTTCTAAAATTAAACACTGAACAAGACCACCAACACTGAACAGATGAAATAATGTTCATTTGGTTGCAAAATTGTATTTAGCAAAGTTCAACCACATTGACAGTATCTAATTCAGTAACTCATGCCATCCAGTTTTTTACATGAGAACAATGTTCATTTTTCAAGCTGAATGTGTTCTTATGTCTATGATACTTTTAAAACAAATTATTTCAGCCTGAGTGTTCTTAATCCACTTGTTCTATTATGCGGGTTTTTACTGTATCCTTGCCTGCGTCCAGACTCAACTCCTCGAGTCTGCACGCAGGCTACTGCATCCATCCTCATTCATCTTACCTTTGCGAATTTTCAATGGATGGTTCTTTCTTGCATGGCGACTCATCTTCTTCAAGAATTTTGAACGCGGATCTAGCCACTGAAAAGTGAGAAAAAGAAACGTGAAAAAGTTTGAATGTTGTTGTGTGGCTTGTCATGTGTGGCTATTTTTGGAATGATTGTCGTCTTATTGCTAACTACCAACATCTACGAGATCACGTGAAAAATGATCATTTTGGTAAGTGCTGCATTCGCAAAATGTGTTTGCTGCTTAACTAATTGCACAGCAAAACACAACCAATCTGAAAACACGGGTGAATAATCCATTACCCTCTCCCGGCCGCAAAAAAATCATTGCCTTGCTCTTCTTCCCTAGTCTTTGCTATAATTGAAGACTTTGGAAAGCCAGTAAACTCGTTGATCTTTCCCCGGTGGAATATTGCAGTATTGCGAAGGAATGTTTGCCCATCGTTTGGTGTGGAATTGCCAGTCTCCTTCTTTTCCTTTGACCGTTTTGTATGTTTTTTGTTTTGTTTCCTGTATTGCTTCATTTCGCTCTTTTTGATTTGGTTTTTGTTTTTGAAATTGTATTTGTAAGATTGTAAGTACCGGTCTTGATGGAGGCCAGATGACATTGTGTCTTATAATAATAATAATAATAATAATATTATTATAATAATAACAATAACAATATTAATAATAATAATAATAATTAATAACCGACCAGACATTGTGTTTGAAAACAAAAAGGATCGATCGTGTCTGCTGATTGACATATCCTGCCCCTTTGATACAAGAATTGAAAGAAAAGAAAAGGAAAAAATTGAGTTGTATCAAGACTTGAAGAGAGAGATCAAGAGGTAATAGAACGTGAGGGATGTTAAGATTGTACCAATAATCATTGGGGCTCTGGGTACCATTGGAAAGAACTTTGAGAATTTGTTGAAGAAAATTGAAGTGGAGTGCAGCACAGAACTTTTACAAAAAGCGTGTCTGTTGGGAACTGCAAAGATCCTGAGAAAAGTACTGGATACCTAAGGCCAAGGGACTTGACTTGCTATCCAGCAGTTAACCGGCAGTCAACATCAACGCCGAGTGAATATTGAACAATAATAATAATAATAATAATAATAATAATAATAATAATAATAATAATAATAATAATGATAAAAACACAACTGTTAAAATCTTGGAACGTTTCGATTAAAAATCTTTGTCAGCACTACTTTCTAAAGGACAACCGAGAATTTATACCACGTGATAAACAAGGCAAGGTAAAACTAAAGATAAAGTAAAGTTATATTTTTACTACAAAGAACCCTATTCCCAGGAAACATGACTACCCTCGAAATTCCTGGGAATAGGGTTCTTTGTAGTAAAAATATAATTTTACTTTATCTTTAGTTTTACCTTGCCTTGTTTATCACGTAGTATAAATTCTCGGTTGTCCTTTAGAAAGTAGTGTTGACGAAGATTTTTAATCGAAACGTTCCAAGATTTTAACAGTTGTGCATTTATTCATTTTATTTCTGTTAATTTTTGATGGTGGTTTAGTTCAATTTAATAATAATAATAATAATAATAATAATAAATGAAAAAACACACTGTTATTTGTCAAAAACGTTGCGATTAAAATCTTCATCAGTTTATGTATCTTCATCTTCATCAATAATAATAATAATAATTAATCATTTACAGTTGGTGGAAGTAATAGTTTTAAAGAAAATTAATAAATACCAACTATTTACAATACAAAGTTCAAACATAATATAAACGTAAAATATATACATGAATCTATGTACACATCATCTGCATTGCAACTGCAAGTGTCTCCTTTCCAGCTCTTAATCATATTTTTTAATTGCTTTGTGTTTTGAGCAGCTTTTATCGTGTCAGATAACGTGTTCCACAAAATGCTTCCTCTAAATGATAAAGAATTGTTCCCATAAACTAATCCTACGCCGAGAGCGTCACTGTATTTATTCATTATTTAGATTATTCAGTTTTAATGTAAACACTGATGAAGATTTTATGATCGAAACATTTGATTTTAACAGTTTTGTTTTCATATCTAATTTTTTGTTATATATGATGGTACTTCATTTTCGTTAGTTTTAATTCATTATGAATAGAAAAAAGGAGACTTTAAAAGGAGATACAGAGGGAGTTGTCTCTGCATTTCTTAGACTGATAGCATTGCAAGCAGAATTTTTGCGAGATTATCAACAGACTTAAATAGAATAGACCTTTTAGCTATTCTACAAAATAGCCTGGATCGAGCGTTATTCTTATACATTTTTATACGCGATGTTTGATCAAGTGGCGTTAGACCTTCTATCAGTATTGTGCACATTCGAAAATTCTAAAAAATGTGTCGTTTCAGAATAGTTAAAAGGTTGCTGTATCACATCTGATCAGATCTTTAACAGTTGCTGTCAAGTACAGCTTAATTCATGTTTAAGTTCCTACTTAAACAGGTTAAAGAGAAATATTGAAATAACTAGAGAAGGTACCTGGATTATGGTTTTCCGTATTAAACTGCTGTTCGAAGTCGCTCAAAGAATCCTGCGCCTGTGTCAAAGAAAATTCCTCTCTTTCATGATCCAAAGTTTGCTGGTACATGGCATCAACTTCTTGTTGGGCTAATTTTGTATGTATTGTGGGGGATGGTGCCCACAGTAGGCTTTTTGGTTCGCATGACATTAAAACGGGGCTTTGAAAACGACTTTGTTTGTCTTTGCCTTCCGGTGTCAATGGCCCTAACGGCTGTCTCTTTAAGCTGTCTCGCTGCCCTTGGCTCTGGTCGTTGTTTGGAAGTTGTTGTTGAATCTTGGTTTCCCCAGCTGAGGGTTTGAGTATTTTGCTACTTTGTAGTGGCATCCTGACGACAGGTTTTGTTGGTGGCCCCATCAAATTCATTTTAGGGCCAGGAGAAAGCATTTCACTATCTGCAAAGCTATCCGTAAAGGTTGAGATCCTTCCTGCACTTTTGGCCTCATCACCTCCGAAGTTCTCTTCATTTTCGCTCTGATCATCTTTTGGTTCTTTTCTAGGCTTTAAAGAAGTGATGATGCTTTTATTACTTTGTTCACTTTCTGCCGCTCCTGGTTTTTTCAATGGATTCTCTATTGGTGCAAAAGCACCCAAGCTCTTCAAATTGCTCGACACACTTTTGTCATCAACTTGGAAAATCGAAAATTTCGCATTCTCTCTGCTCATTGCATTCTCTAGTTTACCAATTCCATCTTCAAATATCGATAATTTTGGGCCAAAATCAAAGATGTCTACCTCATGTTCAATTTCATCTTTCTTGTTCGGCTTTTCTTCTTGAGCAACTTGCGCAAGTGGTCTGCATACTTTTGGCTTTATAGCATTCTTTATTGGTACCCAATTACGACTAAGTTTAAGGTCAGTCTCCGTGTTCGGTTCAACTCCGGTTTCAAACATTAAATCTGTTTTCTTAGCACTGTGCTTTCTAAGAGTAACAAATCCTTCTCTTTCGACCTCCGTCTTGATAGGCACATCTTCAAAAATATCATTTGGATTAAACACTAGACCGGGGGCATCAAACGACAGTGACAAACTAGGCGCAATTTTTTCACCGGCAAGCATTGCTTCATCTTCTTGAGCATACGGGTCAACGGTTCTCTTTCGTTCTGGAGATGTTTGGAAATGATTATCTTCGTTGCTGCCTTTGATGTCACCCTCTTTTGAATGTATTTGAACTGTTTTATTTGGTCCATCAGACTCAAGCACTCGCTCTGGTAGATTCATTGAAGATGCATGAGTAATCCCATCTTCGTCATCTTCATCAATCCCATCTCGCTTATCTGCAGCAGATTCAATCCTCGTCATATCCCAGTCCTGTAAGATATTTCTTTTGGCTGCCGGATGCTGAGATGATCCCCGTGCGATTTTTGCTAGATCATACACACTCGTGCTTTCAGTTGGTCCTATAATAGAGTCATCGATGTCATCATCCAGTGGATTTAACCCAGATTCATTAAGCACTGGATTAAAAGCCTTTGCATTCGGCGGGCCATCTGCAGCTTGGTCATGACACGGATAAACAGATTCTTTGCTAAAAGAGAAACCCATATTTCGATTTCAATTAAATTCTCAAATAGCCTGCCATAACACTACGGTTATAAGCATAGGTTCCAAATCTTTAAAAAGGCTGGTGTAAAATTCAGTGACCTATTTCTTTGAACTGAATGACTTCAAAGAAACTGTAGCTATTTCTCTATAATTCTACCATTCGACTTTTCGTAAATC
>REGL01000026.1:657517-673425 GCA_004194395.1 Aurelia aurita complex sp. Pacific | reverse complement strand
TTAAAACCATCGTAATTTCTAAACTGTTTGACGTAGCATGACGTAATTTCGAAGAACACCATAGTTTATGAATGCCTACAATATGGCATCAAGCATCTGGTTTATGATTTAGAAATTTGATGACGTCACATCCTAAAATGAGTTGAAATGTAAGATACGCTGTAATTTCGAAAAATATTCAGAATTTCTGTAAAGTCCAACAGTAGAATTATGGATAAGTATCTAAAGTTTCGTTCAAGTTATTAAAACAGAAGAAATAAGTCATTGAATTTTACACCCACCTTTTTAAGCCGAGAAAAAGATTTGGAACCTATGCTACGGTTATACGGTTCAACAGCTAGACAACATATAGCCAGGCCCTTAGAATTCGTCGTATTTGCTCAAAGGAGCAGTTTTTCATAAATAGGGTAGGAGATTTAAAAACTTGGCTTTTAGCAAGAGTTACGATGGAAACGAGGTTGACAGTCAAATTAACAGGGTGTGGGACAAAAATCGGGCTTCTTTATTAGATACCAGACCTAAGGAAAAGGATGATTGAAAATACCCTTGTGCTAACATATCACCCAGCCATGCACAAAGTATATGATATCCTTCGCAAAAACCAGAACTTATTGCTGGTAGACGGGGAACACAACATTCAGAAGGGCAACAAATTTGAAAGCTCCCTTTCAACAGAAGGATACCAGTTCTTTGCTTTCAGATTATCGCTTTTCATCACTGCGTATTTTCTGCTGCGCTGCAGCGAAGGAATTACCAAAGAACATACACCGTGTCCAGAAGCAATAAACTGGAAGCAGAAAACTGGATTTCGTTGGGTCTTTCCTTTATTATTATTATTATTATTATTATTCGAATTTTGCAGATAACAATTTTGGTGTATTTAATTTTTGGAACAATTTGACAAATTTTCGAGACTCATTAGTAGCACCCCCGCATGTAGATTTTCAAGAACTACAGAGGGACCTGTTTGCCGATGATTTCGTTAACCAGCCACCGGATTTGGAGAGCAGAGCAAGAACAAGAGGAGAGAGTAGCAATGAAGTAGTACAAGAATTGAACGAGAATAACAATACAAGGGAGCAGCAGGCAGAATTTGAAGTGAAAATTGACTCAAACGGACGAATTGAAGGTCGTTTTGCAAATGNCAAGTTATTAAAACAGAAGAAATAAGTCATTGAATTTTACACCCACCTTTTTAAGCCGAGAAAAAGATTTGGAACCTATGCTACGGTTATACGGTTCAACAGCTAGACAACATATAGCCAGGCCCTTAGAATTCGTCGTATTTGCTCAAAGGAGCAGTTTTTCATAAATAGGGTAGGAGATTTAAAAACTTGGCTTTTAGCAAGAGTTACGATGGAAACGAGGTTGACAGTCAAATTAACAGGGTGTGGGACAAAAATCGGGCTTCTTTATTAGATACCAGACCTAAGGAAAAGGATGATTGAAAATACCCTTGTGCTAACATATCACCCAGCCATGCACAAAGTATATGATATCCTTCGCAAAAACCAGAACTTATTGCTGGTAGACGGGGAACACAACATTCAGAAGGGCAACAAATTTGAAAGCTCCCTTTCAACAGAAGGATACCAGTTCTTTGCTTTCAGATTATCGCTTTTCATCACTGCGTATTTTCTGCTGCGCTGCAGCGAAGGAATTACCAAAGAACATACACCGTGTCCAGAAGCAATAAACTGGAAGCAGAAAACTGGATTTCGTTGGGTCTTTCCTTTATTATTATTATTATTATTATTATTATTATTATTATTATTACTAATAATAATCTTGGAATAAGATGGGCAAAATTTACAACGATAGCATCAGTTGCTTTTCATTGACATGTTTTTTTCCGTTGTTTCGAGCGATTATTGTTCGAAGACAAGAGAACAGGGGTTACTATTCTTTTATTTGAGACGGGAAAAACCCCCAGCGAAACAATTTTACTGTAATGGCTTTATTAAGCCTCTGGGGGTTATTCAATTTCTAACACTTCAGAGGGGGCATAAAAGAGAGGGGGCTTATTCACAAAATCAAATGACAAGGATATATATATATGATAGCTTTTCAGTTCTTTCGGCTCATATTTGCAGAATCAAAAAACAATTTTACGAGTCAAACGCACAAATTCAACAAAGTTTTTGCCCGAACCATATCCAAATCAACATGCAGACTCGTTTGGCTAAATTAATTATCTTGGACTAAAGTCTGCGCGCAGGCTACTGGCATGGCATTGGATATAAATGGGGGGGGGGCTCATTTACAATTTTGGCTCAGAAAGGAGGGGCTTATTAGAGGGGGGCTTAATATGGACGGGGCTAAATACACTCATTTTTTATATAAGAAACCGCTCATAAGAAACGGTAGGCTCAATTTTTCAAAAGTTAAGAAACAACCCTACCTGAATTTAAAAAGTTAAGAAACTTTTGTAATTTACAGTTTTAATTTTACTATCACAGTCAGAAATGTTTTACAGCTATAGCATCTGTGTGGACATTATTTTGAGTGCGAATTATGTTATTGACTTGTTTTGAGGTCTTACTAAGTAATTTGGAAGCCCTTTAGACAAAGCAAGATTAACTTTACACTTCTGGCATTAGAAATATAAGAAACACGTAAGAAACTTTTGGTAGCAAAATGGCCCAAAAACTTAAGAAACTGCCTACCAGCCTCGGACCTTAGTTTCTTATAAAAAAAAATGAGTGTAGAGCTTTGCGAGAACGGTTACGGTACCACGGTAATAAAGAAGGAATCGTGATCACAAATGAGTTTTACTCACTTTTCTGCCATCAACTTGAGAGGCAATTGAGGTCTCACAATTGCATTTGTATTCACGACCGTAAAACCAGCATCTTCTTCAACTACGTCATCAATATCTGTCCTTACTACAGCAGTCTCTTCCATGTCTTGTGTAAATCGTTTGGTGAAATCATCATCATTTCTTGGATCACCATACTTTAACACAAATGTTGCAGCTCGCAACTCTTCAAATGAAAATTCCTGATTTCCACAATACACTTGATCCTTGCAGTACATCACTTTTTGCTTGACATCGTCTTTCTGTAAACAAAACATAAATAGATATGAAAACAAAACTCCTCAACTCGGCCGTGTTTGCTTTTATACCAGGTGAGGCAAACTAGGGCAGATTTTGTAATACAATAGTAGCAATTACGTTTGATTGACACGTCAATTTAAAGCGAATATCAACTGCATACAAAGGAAATTATCTCAACTAGTAATTCCAAACAAACAAAGCCGCAAAAGTTTCCCCGAAACTAGTAGGGAGAACTCTCGCCTTGTGCACGCGAAAGGTGGTTTTTAAGAGAAGTTATATGCTTATACCGAAAGAAGAAAGGCAAATCTGAAGTTCTGCATGGCAGATTTTCTTTATTTAATTCAGAAACCGAGCAGAAGGCATTGTAATTCTCACGTATTTAGGGCATAAATGAAACGATTACAAAACAGCTGCTTAATCAAATGAACAAAATTAAATGCTAGACAATCTGAACTGCAACATGTCCTCAAAGAAATCTGGGTGACAATAACTCTTTAAAGCAAAATACATACGAAGCTTACCTTTGTTATTGCTTCAAGTGGATCAATAGGTTCCGCTCTTTTGTCAATCTTTTTCGTGCTGAGAACTTTCCTGTCACTCATGATAATTTGTTTCGGTGTTTCAGGAGGTCTTTGTTGAACATCCTCATCTTCAAGGATATCAAACTGCGGCCGTGGCACTTCACGCACATTGCGACCAGATGGTGCACAAGGAAGCTGAAGTTAAAGATGTTTGTAATCTTATTCTGAGACATGTTCAAAAACAAGAATTAGTCAATGATATCTTTCTACAGTTGTTGCTAAAAAATTTTGAGATGAAACAACTAACGAGATACAATGTTACTGCTCTAACTATTTACTCTCTTTGAGAAGTTTCGGGTTACCTTTTCATGTAGATTCCGAATTTCGAGGTTGTTTTTGAAAGTTTGCGCCATTTTGCTATGATGTCGAAGTGAAGTTTATAGGAATTCCTCGAAATTATACTGGCCTTGCCGACGACGGGCTTGACCCAAGAAATGTGTTTCTCAGTTTGATTTTACATCATCCATGCACAATTCATTTTTTTGACTTGTTTACAAATTATCATATAACTCTGCGAAACGTAAGACCGCAGGGGGAAACGTTGGAGGAGGGATTTCAGTCCACAACTGTGACATGTGACAATAAGTTTCTACGAATGGAAACTTTATTCTTGACATCTCTAAAAACTGATTGAGATATAAAGCTAGATTTTTCCTTCAAACCAATGCTCTGAAAAAGCATCTTACCTTTCCTTTGTTCCATTTCCCAGGTTTTTGAGTATTTTCTTTAGCAATAGTAGAGCTAGTCGGAGGTTTTTCCCATTCCCCTGTGCTTGCTGGAATTCTCGTTTTAACCCCATTTTCATCTTCTAGTACTGCAAACGTATTTCCGGGAACTTGTCTTACTGGTTGTTTCATGTTTATACCTCCTTTTATTACAGCTGTTGAAGTGTAAAAGAAAGAATTAATAATAAGCAAAAAAACCAACAAACCGAGAGCTAAATATTCCAGTGGCAGTGAAAGAATAACCATAAAATCCCCTCTGGGGCCCATGAAAATTGCAACGATGAACCAAAAAAGCCAAAAGAATTTTCAACAAAATTCTCTCGAGCCTTCTATTTCGAAAAGCAATCTACAAGGAACGAACTGAAACATAGACTTTCCCAAAAAGATTGAATAGAAATCAGAAAATACAGCACGGCAACTAAAACTGATCAACTTTCATTGAAAGTTTTTGTCTAGGCGTTAAAGGCACTTAGTACTGCGAATTGTCCGGGATTTCATTCAATTCATTCTAGCCCAGTGTTTAACATATGTAAGGAGAAATATAACCGTATAGGGAGCTGAGTGACATGTTGCAAACTCGACTGGCACCACAAACTCACTTTCATGAAATCCAACCACCTTAAAAATAGGGCTGAAATGCATGCCGGTTGTAAGGGTTTGCGCAAGCAGATAAATCATGTCAGGTTTCACCTTAATTTGCTTGTAATGTTTGCTTGTAATCAAGCATTTTTGAAGCATTAAAAATAAAATGGATGTTTTTACCTGATTTAGCCTTGACACGGTCCTGACTGACTGTCCCATTGCGCTTTTTGGTTAACGGAGCGAGTGAACCTCGCGTTGCCTTCTCATCAACTGGTCCCTCATCGATTTCATCCTTGACAATCGCCATTATTCTTTTAATAAACGCGCTGTTGACAGAAATCAAAATTAAAATATCAGTACCTACCGAGGGACTTAAATCTGCATCGTTGTTTGAAATATCATCATTATAACTTTAATTTTTCAAAGATAAACTTCTTTGGCAACTTTGTATCTAATGTCATGGAAATGGTGACAAAACAGAAACAAAGAGATGGCATACATGCAAAGCATATTGGTTGAAACAAACCCTTCAAATGACCAGCTCATTCTTGGCAATTGTTCTCCATATTGAAAAATGCTAGATATTCGTTAAGCAGGAGGGCAAACAAACAGGACCTTCACTTGCTTTGAAGAGACTTCGGCTAAAGACATTCGCACAACAATGGCAGATTTTGTAACAATAGAGCCTTTGGTTTGTTTACATATGACGCCATCTTGGTTGACTAGCCAATCAGAGAGCTTTATTTCTATGGCGTCATCCGATGATAATGGCGGAAGGAGGGGTTTGCTGTGGAGAAAACCACACCCTCGTTTTTTCCTCGCGACGAAAATATACTTTCGCAAAAACTCAAACTTTTTTGCACACGTACAGAACGATAAATTTCACATACTTTTCTATGGGCACTAAGCTCTGCGTCTTCTGCTCTTCGCGCGATCGTTCGCTCTTGACACCCCTTTTGCACGTCTTCCACGCCCCTCCGACGGCTATGTCCAAACCCAACAAATCACACTGCAATTATGGTGAGGTACGGGTCACTTCTAAGCGGAGACATTTTAGATGGGTATTTTGAGGTACCTATGACCCTAGGCATCTTGGAACGTGATGGTGATCAGCGATCTGTTGGGGTTTTGGGGTTCTTAGTTATTGGTACGCTGACCATGGTGCAAGTACTTCAAAGTAAAACATAAAAATGACACCAGTCGCATTTTCCTCTTTTCGTAACACATTTTTGGCCATTTACTGATAATTACCAAATAAGGAAAAGAGTGATTTCATGTCACGTGACCATTGTTTGAAGAAGCTACTAATTATCCTTCAGCATCTAACTTCTTTATAAAGTAGTTTTCAGCTTAATTTGGTCAGATCTAAGTCAGCCCGTGCACCATTTAAAAGGAAAACCTTGGTTCTCCTCCGCAGAGGTGCTTGCTCAGAGTGGTCAAACTTTAACCCCCGATTTAACCCCCTAAACCCCAACAGATCGCTGATCACCATCACGTTCCAAGATGCCTAGGGTCATAGGTATCTCAAAATACTCATCTAAATTTCTCCGCTTAGAAGTGACCCGTACCTCATTCGTGGCCTGGTCTATCTTGAGGATAAAATTTACCCCAGAAATACTGAGGCTAATTGCAAACCTTTGACGTCTTTCAAGTCTGCCAACAGGTTCAGCTTTTCTCGCAATTCCAAGTTGATAAACCTCGTCAGCTTGTTTGTTGTTTTGATCAGTCTCAAGGGCCAATGCCCAGTTTTCGTAAAACCCTGCAAATTGTGTTCCAATACCTTCGCTATTCATGTAATTGAAGATTTCAATGGGATCACGCAGTATGTCCGCCTGCAAAACAATTTGTGTTACAGTAGATCCCGCATATAATAACCTCCAAATAGGGACGTACAGGCTGCTTTTCCTGAATTATGCCCCTTTTAAGAATGAAAAACTGAATTAAGAACCTGTTTCAGTTAGACGAAAGATATATTCTTATCACAAGGGTGATAAAAGTTGATTTTTGATGGCTATTATGTACTGTCAGATCTATAAGAACAAATACCAACCTTTACATAAGAACCTAATTCAGCCTGGCCTTGAAAATTAGGTTCTCATTTGTAGGGATTCATTGTGTATACTATACAGTCTTCTAGAAAAATTAAATTGCAGCAACAAGTCTTCAGTCATTAGATAAGAAGGGCCCTTACGTTTCTCTTCAAGTTTAGCAAAAACTAAGCAAATGGAGAAAAGTTCTTTTTGAATATGACCAACCATCTCCAAAATGTATCCTTTTCACAAAAATTTTATCATTTTCTGTGAAAAATTGCAAAAAACAGCCCACAGTGCTTAAATTATCCCACAATTTAAAAGCAGTCTGTCCCCTTTGATGAATAAAAATAAACTTGATAAGAGATCTGTTAAGTATATCCCAGAAGTTTGCACTAATTTGCTTNTGAAGATCGATAAATTTGATCAAATTCAAGCTTTAGATGGCACGAGAAAGAAACGGCCTATTTCTCCAGTCAACATTTCAGATGTGATACAAAAGGCTGAACTCCTATTCGTATTTTCTGAAGTCAGTATGACTGAATTCGTATTCTCTGAGCGATATATATTCTTTGAACGACATAAAAGTTCAGGCCTTTTGCATCATATCTAAAATATTGACTGGGAAAGAAGGCTGCTTCTTTTTCATGCCATGGAAGGCTTGAATTTGAGCCGGTTTATCGATCTTCTTTTGAACATGAAGACATCGGCCTAAACCACAACTAACATCATCGAATACAATTTAGCCTTTCGGCAATCGGATAAAACAAAGTTTTTGAAAATCGGTCAATCGGTTATGGACATATAAGCAATCAAACAATAATACATCATTCTGGGACACCCGGTATATTCCAGAAGTTTGCACTAATTTGCTTTATCCAGAGGAATCAGGGTCAAAATAACAGGCTTGCTGATGCATGAATTTCAAGGCCACGTAAATAAGCAGTAACTAAGCTCAGAACAATAGTGGACAGACTGCCTTTAATCCAAAATCTAACCCGGAATATGTCAAAATCCTATCCAAAATGTTTTGCCTGATTTTTTATCTGAGATTTTCATTGAAATATGCACTGACTGCACTGCAAAGATACATTTCTAGAAATATACAACAACACTCACATATTTCAACCATATCCTGACAAATCTCTCGTCATCTTTGTATTTGACCTCTTTATTGAATTGCATTATACATCTCTCAAGGAGTTGCTTTACTTCAAGACTGGATCCAACAGGGAAATGCTGTTCTGTCCAATTAATGTATCTACACAAGAAATATAATCCTAAATAAATATAAATCTGAAACTCAAGAATCTTGAAATCTATATGTCATCCATCTCTTTAATGATAATGTTTACATCAGCACAGCACAGCATACAGTACAGACCTGTAAGAATTCTTTATACCATCATAAAAATTGTTGAGCCGTTTGAAAGATTGTAAATTTTTCTAAAAAAGAATTCTTGAGAAACTAAAGATTTTTTAAGAGTTCTTGAGAGTTCTCAGGCAGGTAAACCATGCTTTAATGTATGCAAGACCATGTACTGTACAAATAAAATAAACCTTGCTCAATCTAATAAAACAAACCATGTGTAATCTGAAGAACTTTGCTAGTCATATTAGAGGTGCATATAGTTTTAAAATTCAGAAATCTAATTTAATTGTCGATTCTCTTTCATGACCAAGCAATTTTGTCATAATTTTTTCAAAAAGGAAGGATTACGTGGCAACACAGCAACTTAATTTTTCTTGATACAGATGGGAAAAATTATGAAATAATTTTGTTGTTTCACCAGAGTTTGAATGCTTCAAGATTTATAAAGTGGAAACTGTTTGCTGTCTCACCCACTATGGGGTGATGGTACACAGTTTCTATCAGGTGATTGAAGTTAAAGGACATGTCCGGGGTTTGTATGATTGATGATAAAATACAAGAAAATACTGCATAATGAATAACTTATGATGCTTCTTTCCACTATTTTTCGCCTTCTCCTTGTGAATTTACGCATTCAAATAATCAATTTGAGCGAAGTGACATCATATCGCGCAAACGAAAACGAGGCTCATGCGTGATTCTTTTTTTGCCTCTTTATCATGACAAGCCTCTTTATCGTGTTCTCATGCCATTTTCAATGTACGAGTACACGATAAACAAGCTAGCAGCGATTAAGAGGCGAAAGAACAATCGCACAGACTCGTTTCGTTTGCGCGATATGACGTCACTTGGCTCAAATTGCTTATTTGAATACGTAATTTCACAAGGAGAAGGCGGAAAATTGTGGAAAAAAGTATCATATATTATTCATAGCAGTATTATCTTGTATTTTATCATCAATCATGCCAACCTCGGACTTGTCCTTTAAGCTTGGTTGAGTGAGGTCCAGAGATGGCGCCAGGGAAGAAATGCTAGAGGGGCAAATACTGTCAGAGTGCCGACAGTGAGAATTTTTTTATGAAAGAGTTCAATTTAGTTCACTGAGATGACAACGCAGCAAAGAAATCTGGAGGTGCAGGTTATGAAAATGCCGACAGTGCGTACAAATTGTCGAAAATTTAAGTGCCGATGGGGGGCTGAATGAAATTTTGGGGGGCTCCTGCCCTCCTAGCCCCTCCGCTGGCACCATCCCTGGTGAGGTCCATTTGCGGATGGATGACTCACCTTGCTGTTCTTCAGAAAAGACGTTTAACTATGTAGGTGCCCCATGCCTGGATGTGGTATGAATAGTGGGCTTAAATTAGCTTCAAATAGCGAGAAATACTTCCAGACCACTTATAATGAATTACTGACAAAAGTATACATATAAATATTCTTACTTGTACCATGTATCCATTGGGTCATCACTGTCACTAACCCTCAATGCAAGTTCGTATTGTCTATGAAGAAATAATTTTAAGGAATTTTATCATTACTGGGTAATATAAATGCAATAATCAAACGCAATTTCATCACAATTAATTTACTAACAGGTTATTTCTTTTTATAAAGGGGATAAATTACCCAAAGCCCATCCTAGGCTGAGAGAACAAAAACCTAACGGCCTGTTCATATGGAGAAAGTTTCCAAGGTATTTTCCTGGAGAAACAGAATCCTGTTAGTTGGATGAGATGAGAAATTCATCCAATAAATTGAAACAATTTTTTGGCCACAGCGTGGAAAACATGTGTGATTTGGCCTATGAATAGTAGCGAGCGAAATAAATTTGAAGGTGCGAGCTGCAAGTGGACTTAAAAAAGTTGAGAGGGAAGCAAAATTAACAATATATCTTTTGTTCCTGCATGCAAAGAACCTGTTAGTGTTATTGCAGCTGAAAGCAGAGAGTTTGACAGAGTTTCATAGCTGTGAGTGAATGCAAGTTTTTGAACCTGGATCTCTCGCTCAAGTGGTGGGGCTCCACCGGGTATCAAACCCTGTCTCTGCCTGACTGTTCTGGCTGCAAAATCAGAGGATTACACCACTGCGCCACAACACCTTCAATGGCATGGCATACAATAATAGCAACAGTGTACATGTGATCATGAGTCCCAAACAAGATCATGAGTCCTGTCCTAAACATTAGAATCATCAGCAGTTTGCATCTCTGTCTGATGTCCTACCAAGACGCAGACTGCTTGTTAAATTGTTATGCTGTGAGTAGCTGAGAACAACACAAAAAGATCTTCTGATGCCATTTAATAATAATAAAGTAAGTACAGATAGAGAAGACGGCACACTTGGCAAACTTAACTGGTCCACAACAAAATGTGCTGGTGCACAGACAGATATCATCACGGGTTCATCACAGAGGGAACGCAATTTTTCATTTTAACCAGTTTTAACCCTATAAAAATTTATGGTGGTAAGACTTCTTCTGTTTTAACTGGCTTTTCCCAAAAAAGTCATTCTTCTTCATCCATTTCTTCTTAGCATCGAACAGACCGATGGAACACAGGCAAAGAAGAGACAAATTATGGATCAAACCCCCATACGTCTCATTATCATAACTTGACCTTGTTTGCCTGTGAAATTTAGGCCCACACATGTGCTTGATACATACCGCATTTGATCTTGCATTTTCGTCATGCCATCTTTACGCGGTGTAAGTCCAGCCATAAGACTATTGATGTCTCGCCCTTCTTTCCTTGGCTGGATATTTTCTTTAGAGAGCTCCCAGTCACCTTCCATCTTGATTTTGATTATCAAACTTCAGTTCAAACCGTTGGACATTTCTTTCTTTCGCGCGTTGCGATTTTCTCTCAACTGACAACCATTTGAATTCTCCGCGCACCTCGGTCCCAGTTCTTTTGCACTTTCTCCTGCGCAACTTGTGAAAATTTAGCCTCTGCGATGGAAAATAGCTAGAGGAATTTTGGCGGGAAAGTTGGATTGGAGAGGACAAGAAAGAGAGGGAAAGGAATCGAAGCCAGCCGTGTCGATGCTGATTTCTGATCAAAATGAATGCAGAAGAAATAGAAACAGCGTTAGAATCAGAGTTTGGTGATGTTGGTATTGACATTGAAGGAAATCTTATTATTTTGGAAAAATGTAAGCCTTGTATTTTGCGAATTAAAGGTGTGTTGTCGTGAGGAGGAGAAATATCGTGTCTTAGTTAGTCCAAAAAGCTAGGCCCTCTCACGAAACCTCGCTATAAAGTCTTTTAATTGAACAAAATAAATGCAAGAGACATTACAAAAGTTTTGGGGACATTTTAGCTCCAAAAGTTTAGATTTGATATCCTTGTCAACAAGAAATGAGACAACTTCCAAAGTAGGCTAGAAGTTTGGTTTGGTAGTAATAGAAAAAATTGGAGGCCCAACCAAGGCTAGAAACACTCTAGAAACCAGACCAGACACAATAATAAGCAAGGCAGGCAGAAAGTAAACTGCTGAACTTTTAATCCAGACAGTATTTTTTTATGTTTGTGCAGAACATATTCTCCAAAACTTTGTCTTTTTGTTTTTGTTTGTGTCTTTGTTTTTGTTTTTCTTTACATCAACAGAGCCTTCAGTATTGAAGTTATTGATTAAAATTGTAGAAGTAGAAGCTTTATATATGGCCCTAAATAGCTGTTCAGTCCTCCCGCTTTCCGTCATAGCACAAAAGACAAAAGAGAAAAAAACAAAAGAGAACACCAAATTTAAACTTTGTTGTTGCTGTCTTCTATGGTATTTTCGGCCTTTTGCGTAAGATCATATCATATCATATATTTTTGTTAAAGCAGGTTATTTATGGCTGCAATACTGCAGATGTGGACCTGCTATCTAATACCTAAAATACTTACATATTTTGAAAATAAAGTTACTTTCTACAATTGATAAGGAAAATAAAATCCAAACTATTATAATAAAAGGAAACTCTAAAAGTACACATAATCATTATTTCTAAACCGTGTTGTTGTTGTTCCTTTTCCAAAAGTTATATTGTTTATCTTATCCTTTAATTTCTTCATCTTTTCTTTAAATACATTTTTACTCTTTATGTCCCTGTCTTCATTGCTTAAACTATTCCCNCAAAAGTTATATTGTTTA
Source organism: Aurelia aurita complex sp. Pacific (assembly GCA_004194395.1). Classification (NCBI taxonomy): domain Eukaryota; kingdom Metazoa; phylum Cnidaria; class Scyphozoa; order Semaeostomeae; family Ulmaridae; genus Aurelia; species Aurelia aurita complex sp. Pacific. Next base: position 660,947 of record REGL01000026.1, on the reverse strand, counting down.
TCTTATCCTTTAATTTCTTCATCTTTTCTTTAAATACATTTTTACTCTTTATGTCCCTGTCTTCATTGCTTAAACTATTCCACAGAATTGTACCTCTGAATTTCACTGTCATTCTCCCTATTTCTATTCTTGGTCTTGTCAATAACAGTTTATTATTGGAACGTTTGCTATGTTCCACTATCATTTCATTTAGCCGTTTATCTGTCCTTTCATTGAAACAGTCACTCGTGATAATCAACATGCGCTTTTTATACAGATAACTTAAGGTCTGCCATCCAGCTGTCTTAACAATTTCGTCATCCCATGGACTTTTGTCTAGGTGCTTCACAGTTCTCGCTGCTCTGGCATTAATGTGCTCCAACCTTTTAAAACCAGCGTCACTACTTGTCCCCTAGATTACAATGCAATAGGTGACTGATGGAATACTTGTTTTATAGTAGATATCCTCCAACATTCTTGAGGGGAGAAATTCTAAACTCTTAAGTTTCTTTACCTTTGCTGCATATGATTTGCAGACTGCATCAATCTGATATTGCCATTTCAATTGATTGTCTATGATGACTCCTAAACATTTTGTTGTTTCAACATATTTGATTAGTTTTCCCCCAATTTTGATAGGTAATAATGGTCCGCAAATTTGTGCTCTAGTAATAAGCATTGCCTCTGTTTTATCACCATGTATTGTGATCCTATTTTTGCAACACCAACTGTTGATGTCGTCTGCAATGATGTTCAGGTACTAAATTGCCTCATCAACCATGTCAGCTATTACAAATGCAGTTGTGTCATCTGCATACATGTGATCAGAGAACAAGAGACATTCTTCATCAGCTAGCTAAGAGGCGAATATGGCTTTACATGTTGTATGTCGTAAATGGCAAACCAGGGAATAGTGGATTATTTAATTTTGTTAGAATTTGGCAATACTAAATATGGCATTTTCAACTTTCTATAAATCTAAGATGGCAGGACTTTTATATGAAAATATGAAATAGAATAAAATTGAGGCAGCATCAAAATTTGATGCGAGCACTGATGAGAATCAGCTAATTAATTTCATATGGCCTAAAATGAGCTGTTTTATATAACATTGGTATGATAAAATTCCTAGAAGGTCCCTTTTCCACACGGGAGACACTGATTTCAATTTGGCTCTGGACATCCCTGAGCATAGAGAGTGTATCATTTTTTGGAAATGCATATTATTAGGATTATAGTTATTGACTAATTTTTGAAAAAAAGGAAGTGAAGGGAAATTTAGAGGAAATTTCTAAAAAACAAATAATGTTTGCCCAAAATATAGAAGATGTTAAAGTAGAGACATTCCCCTTGCTTGAGAAAGCCATAGACATGGATTTANAGCACTGATGAGAATCAGCTAATTAATTTCATATGGCCTAAAATGAGCTGTTTTATATAACATTGGTATGATAAAATTCCTAGAAGGTCCCTTTTCCACACGGGAGACACTGATTTCAATTTGGCTCTGGACATCCCTGAGCATAGAGAGTGTATCATTTTTTGGAAATGCATATTATTAGGATTATAGTTATTGACTAATTTTTGAAAAAAAGGAAGTGAAGGGAAATTTAGAGGAAATTTCTAAAAAACAAATAATGTTTGCCCAAAATATAGAAGATGTTAAAGTAGAGACATTCCCCTTGCTTGAGAAAGCCATAGACATGGATTTAAGGAAGCAATACTGATCTTATCACTCCCACAAAAATATTCAAGGGGGTAATTCCTGTTGGAGGTTTGGTACGCATTATATGTACCTCTGTGAATCAAGAGAGGGGAACAGGGCAAAATATCACAAACTATACCCAGGCAGGCAAATGTATAAAACCCCTGCAGAAGCTATAACCCATATACTCATTGCTGATTGTGTCTGTAATGCCTGATGAAACAAATATTTCTGTTTTCCAGTGAGATCAATTTGCACTGCACATGAGTTATCTGCAGCTGATTTAGTTGCAAAGTGGTTCACTTATTCTGCTACAAAGAATGATGTCGATCTTACACTGGATGTTGTTGATGATTTCAACAAGGTATTCTTTTATCATTAAAACTTTTCCCTAAAACATGCCTACAATCAAATCAATCTCAGTTTATTCAAAAACTGTTGAAACTAAATTCATGCAATTTATTTATCTTATTTTTTCTTTCATGTCTCAGAACAATTTCTCTAATTATATTTGCACACACCAGAAATATTAATTGTAAAAATGCTTTTCTTCAAACTTCTAATCATCAAATTACAAGTTGTTTGAAGAATTTGTAAATTTTCTGATTTTAGAGTGTTGCTAAAAATATGTCAAATGCAAGAAAAGGGAAGAAGCACTCAATTCAGCCAGCTCAACCTGTTATTTATGACGTGAATACTTTGCAGTTATTGTATCCTTTCCTTATTGATTAAATGATAAAATTACAATTGAAAAGTCATCTGATCAATGCATTTCAGGGGAAGAAATTTTTATGGGAAGAAAAGTCCATGTTATTTGTATATTTGGTTGAAATTTGCAAAATGTTTATTCTGTATTTTCCCTATAATATGAAAAGTTTATTCCTCTGAAAGTTTCTAAAATATCCTTGTAACAAAATGTTGCTATTCCTTTTCTTATAATCTTGTTGTATATCTAAAGAAAATGCCAGGAAAATCGATATGACCTTGTTTAACAGCTCTTTTGATTTATGCTTCCAACAAGCATAGACATCTGGAAGATTTGGAAGAGTCATTGAAGGTTTGAGGAATATTTGAGACATTTCCAAATTTGAAAAGAAAATTGATTCACAAAAGTTTATTGCCACAAAATTTTACATTTTGGCCAATTTTTGAAAGTCAATTCCACAATTTTTGCATTTTTTCCAACTCACTAAAGTTACTCCCTGCAAAAGTGTCTTCCCTTAAAGTAGCCATATTTGAACCTTAATTTGATCAAATTTGGATACATCTCAGTATAACAATCCATATAATATGTTTCCTTGACTGCGTTATATAAAGCATGAATGAACAAGAAGAAGATGAGAATATGTTACAAGGTTATGCAAAGACACCTCAATCCAAGGTAAAGTAGTTCAATTTTACTGACTGGGTGAATAAAAAGATAAAAGTGGGATGTCTGCTGCTTTACATTGCTGTATTTTACTTTGCAAATTCATCTTCAAACATCTTTTCTTTGGAAAAAGGCTGCCTTAGACATGAAAATTGATTTGGTTGAAATTGGTCCTTCCATTCCATGGCTACCAGCTATTTTAGTAAATTTGTATTTGAAAGATTCCTAAAATAAGCCCTATGTATATGTGAACTTGTAAACCTGAATTTTTAGAAACTTGTTCAATCTTTCTGCTGCATTATAGAATTCAAGCAAACACAGCAGGGCCATACTAGCCATGACTGCATAGGAGGGGGGGGGGGCAAAGAACCAACATT
>REGL01000026.1:642880-656726 GCA_004194395.1 Aurelia aurita complex sp. Pacific | reverse complement strand
TCCATAGAATATGTTTCCTTGACTGCGTTATATAAAGCATGAATGAACAAGAAGAAGATGAGAATATGTTACAAGGTTATGCAAAGACACCTCAATCCAAGGTAAAATAGTTTAATTTTACTGACTGGGTGAATAAAAAAATAAAAGTGGGATTTCTGCTGCTTTACATTGCTGGATTTTACTTTGCAAATTCATCTTCAAACATCTTTTCTTTGGAAAAAGGCTGCCTTAGACTTAAAAATTGATTTTTTGAAATTAGTCCTTCCATTCCATGGCTACCAGCTATTTTAGTAAATTTGTATTTGAAAGAATCCTAAGATAAGCCCTATGTATATGTGAACTTGTAAACCTGAATTTTTTAGAAACTTATTCAATCTTTCTGTTGCGTTGTAGAATTCAAGCAAAAACAGCATGGCCGATACTAGCCATGACTGCATAGGGGGGGGGCAAAGAACCAACATTCTCCTGCGGTAAATCATCAAAAACAACAGCAACAACAACAACAGTTGTTGCAATCCAACCCTGCAATCCACACAATTAGTACCAGTAGGAAATATGCGGTAAACTCAATAATTCCCATCAAAAAGTATCTTTTAACGTTGATAGATAAATTCATGCCTTATACATCAGTTCGAAGGGCGTATCACTCTGTAAAAAATCTCGTACACCTTTGACAAAATCCTTTTGTTTTCAAGTAAAATCCGTAAAAAATCCCTAAAAATCCTATTGTTTACAAAAATCTCGTATGCCCTTTTGCTAAAGAGTGATACACCCCTCGCATCAGTTCTCCTGAAAAATTGTGCTCCGCCCCCAGCCCCTACTGGCTTTGGCCCTGAAACACAGCCTGCTTTGTTTGTCTCCAAAATATGGCTTGATAAATGGACCATGTTTTCCTAGCTCACTTAGTAGTACCCCATGAAATTGAAAGTAATCGATGAAATAAAAATGTGGCCCGGTCATAAGTTAACACAAATTGTTACAGTCTTGTTGACACCTGTAGTATCAATTTCCTACAGTGATATAGTTGAATCTCTCTCTCTATGATCCACCTCTTCCAGGGTTCAGGAAAACGTCTACACACAACTCCAGATGAAGTTACAAACAAAAGAATTGCAAATATTGCCAGAACACCTGCAACCAAAGTCTTCTCTCCAGCGTCATATTCACCCATGTATGTATTTATTAGAAATATCTACCAGATGAGTTAGAAAAAAGGCCCGGCGTTTGAAAGGCTACTGCTCCCAGCTTGCCTTACAGACAGCGATGACTTGAGCACCTGCTATCCTCTTGGGGGGGGGATGAACAAGTCTTCCCCCTAGTATGAATACAATATTCAGGGGGATTCAATTCTCTCAAGAGGATAAAATACATCAATGCACGTAAATGTCATTATTGCCAAGAAGGAAAACAAAGGGAAAGTTTGCTCGCCGTTTTCATTCGTTTTTGTAGGTTTACGAACGGGGCTTCTGCAGAAAATCTCCCATATCGACGGGAAGGAAATGAGCGATTAAAGCCGGGTGGATTATAGAATTGCCTAAAGTCTATTTCGTCAATTGTAATAAGTCTATTTGAAAGGATCAAGCCTAGGAGGATTACTGAACCCAAATGGACATATCGGGAATAAAACAAGACAGTTGTCAATATTCTTGCTTTGACATTGAAGAGCAGCATTCTTTCAAACGCTGGGCCTTTTTATTGACTCACCAAGTATTTTAAACTCGTAATGACGTCACTCAAAACATTACACCTTTCTTTCAAAGAAACTAATTTACTGGGTTGACCAAAAAGAGCTTGAACTGTTTAAAAATTTGTCATGCATTGAACACTCAAGGTTTTGTATAAATCAAAGTTTAGTTGATAGATAGCCAAAATGCGAAAATATTTAAGTGACTGTCTGTTTTGCTGGGCATTGGAAATATAGGTTAAATTTAGTTTACGAAAACTCTGTAACTTTGAAATACGCGAAAAGAAAACCCTTGATCCAAATTGCAAACTCATGATCACATTTTGTTCCTCTCTAGAGATAAACATCAGATTTTTATAAAAGCAACACCTTTTCTGATCTGATACTGTTGCCACAATCAGTTTTTAAGCCTTCATGGAATTGAAGAGTCTCTGCATATTGTTCAAAGTTCAAATGTGAGTCAGGAGTTGCTCTCCTCCGCCGGTTTCTAATTCCTTAGTCCTAGTCCATAGTTCTTGGCTCCGTAGTTCTGTAGTCCATGGTTCCGTGGTCCGTAGTCAGGAGTTCTAAGTGAAGAGCTTACTCATCCTTTATCCTTTTTCGTGCATTTTGAAGCAAAGGAACTTTTGACTTTTATAAATCCAATTTATTAATATTTTCAAATTCTCAGAAAAATAGAAGAAAAATATTGAAAGATACTTCAGACTTCCAGCTATCCGTTAAACTCTGATTGATTCCAATACCTCAAAGTTCTTTTTGACCATCTTGCTATAACTAATTATGTGATAGAAAAATGTTATGGCTTTCTGAAACTATTTTTTAGAAGCACCATGAAATATTTAAAAGCTGAATGAAGATATATTGCCAATATCTAATAGCACTCCTACTTTAAAAGACATGCAATATTTAGCGTATTCTCAAAAGTATCTCCTTACACTGATATTGTTATTCTAAATTCTCTTTCAGGGCTCCCGTTGCACCTTCTCCAAAGTACGAGGCCAGGAAGAACAAAGGGGACGTTGTTGCATCATTTCCGCCATCTTCAGGCTCAAACATGACATGGCAAGGCACAAGAAATGAATTGAAAATCAGAAATTTTTGTGAAGAGGCAACTTTGAAGGAACCCTATAAATATATGTTTGAAAAGACATCCGATAAAGCTGGTGGTAAGTGTGGTCTCAATTTTTTTGCTTCATTGTTCTCTTTGTCATTAATTTTCGCTCATTTTTACGACAGAAGAACAAATAACACTACCTAACAACAAAACATGATTTACCTAGTCGGATCCTGATAATTTGCGACCTCTTTCTCTTGATTTGACTTGTAGTTCTTATGTTTTAAGTTATCATGTTTCAAAGTCTTATGCCATCTGTCCAATTTCAACTATTGCCCGTTGATCTGGCTTTTTTCTACGAAAGCTGCTAATAACGAAATAAACCGCACACACAAACGTGCACTAAGGATCCTCTTCAAGGACTATGATTCTTCCTTTGATGAGTTACTGGAGACTGCCAAAAACACGAACAACAAAATTTGGAATAGAGTCATTATCCTTTAGAGGAAGCCTCCTTTGGAACACCCTTAGTGACCAGATAAAAGCACTTCCAAAAGTTGCAGCTTTCAAAAGAGCGATCAAGCGCTGGCTTGGCGATAAGTGTAATTGCCGGATTTGTAAATAGCCAGAATTGTAAATTTGTATATTTTCTATTAAAGTTGTTTTTGTAAATAGTTGGTATAAATTAGTGATTATATTACTATTGTAAATAGACCAACTTTAAATAAGATTATTATCATTATCTTGAACCACTTTGCCAATACGCCAAGTATTCTAATCACAATTTCAAACCATAGCTTTTCCCCCTATGATATTCTTCGACGAAAAGGGTTTGGAGAAGAAACTGTCAGCATCGTCCATTATTGCTACGTTCTCCAAGACAGTCCTGAAGTATAAAAACAATTCTTGAAAAGGTGGCGATAATTATAAACAATAACATAACAACAAGCTTCATCAATAACTTACGGTTTGTTATTTTTTATTAATAGCTGCAATATTCATTACTTGTTTTCAGTTTTGGACGAGGTGATTGATTCAGTGTCATATGCCATGGCAGAAACATTTAAGTTGGAAACATTTGAACGTGTCACTCATGCTAGTCAGGTTTGTACTGCGTCTGTTTTGATTTTCTTCTCAACTTTTATCATAGGGCTATAGTTAAGTGTAAATAGGTTGATTTGCTAATTAAGTATAAGTTCATTGCAATTGGGAACTTTAATACCGAATGGACTTAATAAACGCTTCTCATTCATATCGTAGTTTCTTCACCCATCATCTTCTATCAGGTTTTCCTTTTCGAATCGTACGCTCTTTCTTTTACGTCGCATTCTTGCGCCGCATTCTTTCTTCATTCTATTAATATACTATTCTATCAATCGTTCTTTTTCTGCTTCTTACGCTCTAACGTACCCTTTTCTCGTTACTACTGATGAAGGGTTAAGCCCGAAACGTTTAGTCTTCTAAGCTAGGCTATTTATTCATTTCAAGATATTTGGTGTATTTATCGATTATTGTAGCCGCACGTGCAAACAAACAATTTAGAATTAATCAAAGGTTGACATTTTGAAGTACCATAATTGCTCTTTTTAGCCCCCCTCTTCTATCAAGTTCCAGAGGTTACCAATGATTTTATTTCGCTAAACCAGCTTGCATGTTAAGTTTGTTATGGTTTGGGATAAAAACTGTGTCGAATTTGTATTATTTGACCCGTAAAATATCCCCGTCGTTTGACTTTGTGAATAAGCCCCACCTCTCTAATGAGTCTCCTTTTTTAAGTTCACCCCCTCTGGAGTCTGAAATTGAATTTGCCCCCGGGGTGCTTAATATAGCTTTTACCGTATTGGAGGACCCTCATGAAAAGCACTCTCGAGTGACTGAGGCCTTCCTCTGTAAATATCTGTATTATTGTTATTATTATTCTACATATTGGGTAGCTCAGGAAGTTCCCGTGAAACTATTTTTCAAGTTGGGTTCGAATGTCTTCTTTCATTTCGTATGAGATTTGAAATTTTTTATTTTATATTCAATATAAAATTCACAACAAAAATTACCTAAACACAACCTACTATACCACACTACAAGGACGGGGACCAGGAGGAGCAAAATTTTATGTCTACCCCCTGGAATTAATATAAACTAAAATGCAACTAATACAAACTACTATACATACGCTACAACTAATACAGATAGAAATGCTAATTATAAAAACATTTTACAAATAAATATTTGAGCCGGTTTCACATTAGATGTCAGGCCAAAATATAATAGTGAACAATCGGATTTGAAATTATCAATATGTAAGTAATTTGCCCTTTTCTTGAAGATAAAAGCAAGTGTAATGCTTCAAAGTATCTTTCCGTGCTGTTCAAGAACAGAGGATCATAATGGGAGGGATATAGAATTAAATATACTGATTCCATGGATTCGTTTTTATTCTAACAGGAGCAAATCACAGTAGCAGGGAGAATCTGTTGCGATGCAATTGGCAAACTGAATTCAAAATCAATACTTCTGGAAGGTTCCACGGATGTTTCAAATGGTGAAAGAGTGAAGTTAGATGTCAACGACCTCCCTGGTTACTCTTTATTTCCCGGACAGGTTAGTTGATGTNTGCTTCAAAGTATCTTTCCGTGCTGTTCAAGAACAGAGGATCATAATGGGAGGGATATAGAATTAAATATACTGATTCCATGGATTCGTTTTTATTCTAACAGGAGCAAATCACAGTAGCAGGGAGAATCTGTTGCGATGCAATTGGCAAACTGAATTCAAAATCAATACTTCTGGAAGGTTCCACGGATGTTTCAAATGGTGAAAGAGTGAAGTTAGATGTCAACGACCTCCCTGGTTACTCTTTATTTCCCGGACAGGTTAGTTGATGTTTCATTTTGATAGATTTCAAACTCGTGCGTTTAGCTAACCACGTCAGATCATTAGCCCAACAAAATGAGAAACTGTGAATTTGAGTTGCCTTGGATGTGTTAAAACATATTATACTGGTTTTCATGTTTGAGATGCCCAGAAAATTTTGCATCGGACCAATGGAAAAACCTGCAAAGATTGAAGACAATTCTTTCCCTCTTTTTCTCTAAGTAATCCGATTCTAATATTTTGCCATAATTAAATTGTAAATCTAGGACTAGAAGGAACAAACCAGGACAACAATAGCGAAGTCAAATTTCCTATCTCGATAACCCCTCCCCCCTTCCCTGCCAAAAATGACACATGAAGATATCAAGCCAATCACATTGCCCTTTCCGAGGAAACAGCTTACAGAATTTATACAAGTGGGACGAGTGATTTCAAATCCAGGTGGCAGGCAGGAGGTTCAAACTTATATCATGAAGCTCTGCAACGAGGGAAAATGCTAACTGTAGCCTAAATCCCAATCTGTTTGACAAGCGAAATGTCGAATGTTTTGCAAACAAATATTGCTTGCTGTTCCCAGGCTTTACCTTATTGCGTAGAAAGAATCAACATGCACCTCATAAATCATTGTACAGACCGGTTTCGCCCAATAGACCTTTTAGCTATTCTGAAAAGAATCAGAATCGAACGATATTTTGCTGCATTTTGTAGAATTTTCGAATGTGCACAATAGTGATAGAAGCTCTATCGCCACTTGATCGAACGTCGCATATAAAAATGTATAAAAATAACATTCGATCCAGGCTCTTTTATAGAATAGCTAAAAGGTCTATTTCAGTTCTCATCAGTGCTGTTTGGAGGCCCATCATTTTGGACCAAATGCCAGGGTCAAGCTGCTTGATGAAAAGCTCATAGGTAGTTGAAATTCAAGTAGTAAACATTTTTGTTGCTTTTGTCCTAGGTTATTGCTGCGAAAGGGATAAGATCAGGTCATCATTTTGTTGCAAAAGATTTTCTTGATGTAAGTGTTCTTCGTCGTAACCATTCTTTGCTGTTATATGTAGTACAGGGTGTCCCAAAATGATGTATTATTGTTTGATTGCTTACATGTCCATAACCAATGAACCACTTTTCAAACACTTTATTTCATTTTATTGCCTAAAGGCTAAATTTTATTTTAAGATGTTGGTTGTGGATTTACCAGTTTTTGAAAATCGGTTCATCGGTTATGGACATATAAGCAATCAAACGATAATGCATCATTTTGGGACATCATTTTGGGACATCATTTTGGGACATCATTTTGGGACACCTGGTATTATATTCTCCTTCATCTTCACCCGAAACTCAAAATGCTCTTCGTATGTCCTGCACAATACAGAGACAGAATTAAGGCTGCCCAAGAAAAAGTCAAGTAATGGGCAAAAATGTTTTTCTTATTGAGGAGCAAAAATATGGAATGACCTCCCTGCCATGCCAAATAGGCCTCATCCCTAAATGGTTTTAATCAGTCACTTTAGGATTTAGTTTTTCTTTTCTTCATCTTAAACTTTGTAAATTTTTATTGGGCTCTTAAAGCTTTGGTTTGTATATTGTATTTAATCTCTTCCTTGGTAATTTTATATTGTAAGTAATGTTTTTAAGTGAAGGGCCCCATGTAAACAGCTCTGGCTGAAAGGCAACCCTCCTTAGTAGATAAACCTCAAATATCAGATCTTTTACAGTTAAGGGTGAATTTGTAAAACAAAGACAAAGCGATTTAACAGCCTCAAGAATAGATTTCATACCTTCAACGTAGCCAACCATAATGTTTTGCTTTCTCTGTTTATTTTGATTTGATTGAATACACTCAGAGGTGAGAAATCTATTCTTCAGAAAGGCAAATCGATTTGTCTTTTCGGAAACCTAATTCTTTTGTTTCATAAAATTTGCTCTTGCTTTACAACAAGTAAAAATTGTGACTGGAGATGGTATGACTTCTGATGTATTAAGGATGTATGTTTATGTGGGTCTATTTCAGTAATTTGATACACATTAGATGTAAGATATGGACACAATGATATAAAAGACTGATGTGGAGGGAAACGAGAGAGAATTGCAAAATCTTCTGAAAATTTCAAGACAATGCCATCACCAGAATATATCATCTAAAATTTGCGATTTTGAATCTTTCAGGGTGTTCGACTTCCATTCAACAGCACATTAAGGAAAGACAAGCAAATCAACGAAAGTAAGTGTCAGCCTAGACTTATTACATGAGTCCTTGTTTTCGCTCCATTACCCCCCACAATACCCATTAACAGTAAAAGATAATTCAGTTCAATGGAGCAAAACTTAGACGAATATCATCAGTCTAGTGTCAGCATAAGGGTGCATGTTTTTATTAGGCATGGAACTATTCCTTCTCAGGCCTCATCAACGCGCACTGACCGCCGCTCGTAGGCACGTTATATCATAATACACTGGTTGCTGGCGCGTTTACTATAATCAGAGCGAATTTATTGCAGGGTCATGTTTTCCCAGCCATTTGCTTGCAGCCACATAATACTTTTAATGAGGCCATGAAGAAATGTTGCTGTCGGTCTAAGGGTGCTATTTTGTTAAAAGTGGAATTATTCCTTCTGCAATGAAAGAAACTTTGCTCAGATATGTGTAACAAAAATGGCACTCCCGTCAGTGGACTTTTCTCTCTGCTGTGTCAAATTAACAAAATGTTGGTGAAAAAATCCCAAAATCTTTAAAAGAAAACTTCACTTTAGAGAGTCTAGTCCTACTTGTTAACGTCAACAATGATATGTTTACCTCTTGATAAGTAATTTTTAATTTTTAACAAATAATCGTCATCACAATCCTCTTTGTTTCTCATCAAATTACGTTTTGCACCTGGGTTGCATTATCTAGGAGACTTCACCTCAGAGCATGCTTGCAGAGTTCAAAAAATTTCGCTGATAAAAATGAGACCAGTTACCAATATATCCTGCTCGCCAATTTCAGCATTGTAAGAATTTTCAATTAGCACGTACGATTCATTTATCATATTTTCCCTTTTCACAGGCGAATTTACAGTATACATTACATGCGGACCATATGCAACGACTGATACATTGTCTCATGCGCCTTTGTCGGATTTTCTGAATATTGTTGAATCTGACAGACCTGACCTCGTTATCATGGTGAGTTTCCTTACGCACATCTCCAACGCACTGGTCGCCACCTGAAACTGCTGGAAAAGGATGTGGGCCTTTGAGGCTGATTTCCAGTCTGCTGAATTTTCAGAGCAGGCGGAATTTGCACAATAAAATGGCTACTCAGCGTGCCTGTCTATTCCAATTCAAAGCGATATTTTGAAATTCCCGTCCACTCAGAAATTTCAACTGACTCGAAATCAGCCTTTATTCTGTAGATATTTTGTGACTGCAATATGAAGTACAATAAATTCAGTTCAAAGAAATGGTGTCAATGAAGTTTTGTGAATTATTGAAAGCATTTGCGATTAATATTTGATTTCAAAATTCTTTCGTTTTATTTTCTAGCTTGGTCCATTCGTTGACAGCAAAATGCCACTAATCGAGGTACGTTTAGCGAAATTAGAAAATATTCCTATTTCTGGTGATAAATTGTATTGAGAATACTCCTGTTAGAAAGTAAATCAGACCATTCTAGCTCTTTTTGAGACGGCAAACCCTTTATAAACATCGTGTGCCGCATATTTTCTCAATAATCACACGGACACTTCAAAGAGCTAAATTGTCAACATTTTCTGTCCAATTAAATCCCTGATCAAACAATTATTTGTTAGCCTGCGTGCAGACTTTACTTTCCACTGCGAAGGAGAGCCTATCCGCCTTGGTTCTCCTTCGCAGTGGAAAGTAAAGTCTGCACGCAGGCTATTATTTGTAGGTAACAGAGCGAAATATGTGTATGCTATTTTGTTTTTCTAAGCTTGCTTTGAAATCCAAATGAATTTTCATTTCAGAATGCAGAAGTCGACTTTCTTTATGAGGATAAATTTAACGAATACAGGACGATGATAATGACAACTGCCATAAGGTGAGTGCAAATGAATCAAATGGAAGATGAAATACAGGGCATAGCTATGAATAAATCCGGACTTTGATTGATGTCGCCAAACATAAGAGAAGTAATACCATAAAAAGCTCTTTCAAGCCCCCTCTCGAATGAGCCCCTCCCCTATTAGCCAATGTTTTTGAATAAGCCCCCTCTTTATTAAGCCCCCCCCCCCCCCTTTTTTTATATTCTAGATGTTACCAGAGATTTTAAATTTTTGTTCTACCGGGTGAGTGAAAAAAGGCCCGGCGTTTGAAGAAAAGGCCCGGCGTTTGAAGAAAATGCCCGGCGTTTGCAAGGCTACTGCTCCGTGAATATATAAGCAATGATATTTTTGCAATATCTAGTTTAATTGCTAACATGTTCAATCACTTTTAGAATTTTTGCTGGCTTAAATCTGTCAGTCCGTTTTACAAGGCATTTAAAAAAAATCCCTTCGAGAAATCTTGAAAAGCGTGCTAAAATCATCAGCAAATTTCCCTCGTGTTTACCTTACAGCAATGACTTAGAACGATTTAGCATGTGCTATCCTCTTGGGGGAATGAAAAAGTCTTCCCCCCTAGAATGAATAACTTATTCAGGGGGATTGCATTCTCCCAAGGGAACAAAATTCATCAATGCATGTGAGTGTCATTATTGTTAGGAAGGAAAACGAAGGGAAATGTTGTTTGCCGTTTTCCTTCGTTTTTTGCAGGTTTGCGAAAGGTCTTTCTGTAGAAAATCCCTTATATCGACGGGAAGGAATGGCAGATTAAAGCCGGGTAAATTACTGAACCTAATTGAACATATCGGGAATAAAACAAGACAGTTTTCAATAATATTGCTTTGATATTGAGAGAGCAGCATTTTTTCCAACGCCCTGCCTTTTTATTGACACACCCGGAATAATTTTTGTAACCATGCCTTTCGGTTTTCTGCAGCTTTTAGCACAGTTGTAGAAATACTTCTAATTTATATCGTAGTTTATTCGCAACTGAAGATAAAACAAGAACATCGAAAAATGTCCTACAAAATTGAAAATATTGTTTTATTTCTCAAATCAGAAGGGCAAGATTTGGACGCTTTTGAAGAACTATAGTGTGAAATGCTGAGATTTTTTCCTTTGTCCATGAAGATTTATTTGCACAACCTTTGCCGGTGAAAAACTTTACAAATATTCTTTATACTTCAAGATTATTTGGGTTAAATATAAAGTACTCTTCTTCTTTTGCAGTTCGGGCACGCGAGTCATATTTGTTCCATCGCAAAGAGACGTCTTTCATCATTTCGTTTATCCCCAACCACCTTTTGAAAGATCAAAAGAACTTAAAGATGTAGAGGTACGCATTTAATAGCTATAATGACCAACTTCGTACAGTTAGACATTCTTCCATGTTTCTGTATAATTGAGCATCTAGGGACGAATATATGGGCTTGAAGTTATGTTCTTTTCGTGTATAATGAAGTATTTGTAAATAATGTTTCTTGAAGTTTAGTTTAATTCAAATTAATGGAATTGCGTCATGAGATCATATTTCATATATAGATTTTATATTTTTATATACATAGAAAGGAGCTTATGTTTTTTATATATTTATATATATTTTTCATATTTAATTCTTTTAAGGAGGGTTGCCCTTCAACAGAAGCTGGTTTTCAAGGGGCCCTCCGATAGAACAATAATTACGATATGAAAAATGTCAATTAAAAAGTTATTAATCAAATTAAACTATAAAGACCTATTTACAATATTCAAAACAAATGTACAATGATAGTAAAAATTTACGATCAAAAGAAAGAAACCCCTATTTTTAGTTTCAGCGGAAACGGAATTCATATTTAATTCTTTTTTTATATTTAATTCTTTTAAGGGTTGCCCTTCAGCAGAAGCCAAGATAGATTTTATAGATAGATTTTAAACATAGATTATATATAACCAATGTTTTCTGTTTCTAGAAAGTAACTTTTGCATCTGATCCATCAACGATTCTTGTGAATGATGTTGTATTTGGTGTGACGTCAACTGATATACTTTTTCATTTGGGAGCAGAAGAAACATCGTCATTGTAAGTCGATATTTTGAACCTTGTAAATACTGCATTTATGAACGAGCAAGGATTCTCTGCTATCGGAAGGTCAATTATGTAACTCAAGGAACAATTTTTTTTAATTCGTTTGGCTGGCATGATACATTCATT
Organism: Aurelia aurita complex sp. Pacific; assembly: GCA_004194395.1. Lineage (NCBI taxonomy): Eukaryota > Metazoa > Cnidaria > Scyphozoa > Semaeostomeae > Ulmaridae > Aurelia > Aurelia aurita complex sp. Pacific. The sequence continues at coordinate 644,875 of REGL01000026.1, read as the reverse complement.
CATTGTTTGTTTGTATAATAGAGGACGATATGCTAACGAAAGTATTTTAAATGAACGAAGCTAAACTGCGTAAATCAGTCTCAAATTAAAAAAATTTTCTTGTAGATAATGCTCCAATGTCGGTCAANTTTTTTTGTACACTCAAGTTTAAACTTTGGGATGTCGAGATTTCTATTGTTTCTTGTGTTATACCTAGAAATTTCATTCCGCTGACTATACTTGTTCCAGAGGCTCTCAGGGCACTGCTTGTTGACTATCTTGTGTGTCATGATAGATCTATCAAAATAGATGATCTGATCATCAACGTTCAGCCCATTATTGATCCAGGGGTCCTTTAGTCTAGCATTTTGAATAATTGAGAAGGCCCTGTTCTGTAGACGCTGAAGCGTTTGCAGCTTCGTATTGGGCAGGCTACCCCAGATAGCATTCCCATATCGGAGGTGACTTTCAACCAGCGCATGGTAAACCTCACATAGCTTAGATTGTGGAAGAATGTTTTTAAGTTTTTTCAATGAAGACAAACCACTTGTTACTTTACCTTTAAGTTTAAAGCTATTGCCCCATCGTTGATCACTAAAATTAGTAGCACAGGATATACGTAGCTAAGACAAGTTTTCCCAACAACATAGTTTGTCATGTGTGCTATATTTGTTTGTATTCATGCATTGATTAACTTCACTACAACGTTGAAATCACGATACAATTTTGTTTTGGTTAGGTATTTACAAAAAATAACTGCATTCACATCCTGACATTTAAAACAAGAGGGAGATTTCATATCAGTTCCTCCAACTCCTACCAATTGTAAGATGCAGGTCACTTTATTATAGGATAATTTCCATTAATTCAGCTTACCTATTCTTAAGAGTGTTTAATCAATTTTATTTGCCTCCCAGCTATAATGCTCATTTACTTCGAAAAATAAATGAAATCAAACAAAAGAAATCACTTGCAAATGCTACCCCTAACTCTCATTGATAAGACACGTGACACATTGACTGGACGAATCGCGTTTGGCGTTAAAGGAAGCCAGTAGTAACTAAAAGGTCTCAAATATTTAAAAAGCGGATGTAAATTCTATGACAGTTTTCTTTTAATTAAATGGCTTGGAAGGAACAAGAGGTTTTTTGCTGTAAATCTGCCGTGGAAATTTATTGATATCTTGATTAGTTTCAAAATGGTGGCATTTATTAAATTTGAGGCTATGACGTCATCAAGTTTCGAAATCCTAAACCAGAAAAGCTACAGATTTCTGCTTGCAAACATATTATAGACCTTCATAAACTATGCTTTTCTTCATTTTTCCTCTATTGGTTTAGGATTTACGTTGATTTAGATTTTTGCTAAACTTTCCATGAATTTTTTCAAAAATAATTAAATTGCCGCCATTTTGAAAAAATCAAGATATTAAAAGATTTCCACGGCAAATTTATAGCAAGTACCATAAGTTCCTTTCAAGCCATTCAATTCAAAGACAGATGTCAAAGAGTTTTACAACCAATTTTTTGATCCCTATGCTGTATGAACCAGGGACCGCGCAGCGGTTTCAAAGTGGGGGGGCTGAACGGCGAGCGAAGCGAGCAAAAATGGGGGTCCGGGGGCTTGCCCCCGGAAAATTTTTGAGACCACGCCCTTTAGAACGTCGGAAAACGCCCTTTTCAATAAAATACTTCCCTCTTAATACGTCCAAATAGTGTCTTATATCGTCCGTCATGGGAGTCTTAATTCGTCCACATTTATACTGTATAGGCCTGTATACAGTTTGGTTCAACAAAGGTTTCAATTAATATGAAAAGAGACATGTCGTTACAACCAACAAAATTAACAGCAAAGCATTTCTTCTCATAAAACTATTACTACTGAAGATCTGTCAGAGCAAACGTGCCAAAATTGGATGCCTTTATAATTCTAGGATTATAATTCTTAACGAAATCGTTAACAATTTCTAAGAGGGACATCGTGTTTGCTCCTTGTTTATGAAAGTTCGATATCGCT
>REGL01000026.1:627507-641639 GCA_004194395.1 Aurelia aurita complex sp. Pacific | reverse complement strand
TTCCAAAGAATCGACATGAATGGACAAAGAGAGAACTTGTTCGTGGTAATTTGAGATTTAGAAATCGACCAATTGTAATCTGCTGTACGAAAGCTCGTACTAAGCCCCCAAATCCCCCTGAAAACGTTTTCTCTTTGTTCATTCATGCTGAATCTTTTAAAATTTGATCAACGTTTTTTGATCGTTTTCAATGTTTTGGAAAACGAGCATTTTAAGAAACTCGCTTCTAGCTCTAAAAATTGAAACGGAAAAATTTGCAAAAAGTCCTAGAATCTAATTCAGGCTTTCTGCTAACGATTAAGCCATAAATATTCAAAATCAGTTCAGTGTACGACTTGTTATGGCCTGCCAAACGTGCATAGTTTATTTTGGCGCACCCGGTATAGTCACTGTTTCTTTGTATACTGTATACTGTATACGGTTTATTGCAGCTATTAACTTATCTCTTCCTTTCAGGGTTTCAGATTAATTCGTTGTTTCTCTTGCAGGATTTAACAGTTTTCTCCCTGTTAAAGGTTATTTTGATTTTTATTCTTCTCCATGAGTTAGCAGTTTTCTTTCCACATATTACAGTGTCTAATGTTGGTTTTATTACGATGAGTCCGTTATTCAAGGCTATTTTTAGATGCTATATTTTTCTTCTCTAGGACGTAGATGGTTGTCTATGTATCAATCCAGGACGACTTGCGAAGGGTCAAACAGGAGGGACCTTTGCAAAGCTTCAAGTCAAACCGTCAAGAATAACAAACAGTGATAAATCTTTAGCTTTGAGTAAAAGTATCGCCCATGTTGTCAAACTTTAAAACTTGTTAGAATTATTTAAAGATGATTGATTTTTGTATAATGAAATTGAAACTTTGTTGTTTAGAAACAAACAATGTTTTTAGATCGTTTAGCCCTACTACGGTCAGGCCTGTCGAGAGTCTACTGAGCGAGCAAACAAAAATGATCTTCGTTTGAAAGGCCACTGCTCCCTGGATATGAAGGCAATAATATTCGCAAGTACATTTTTCAACAGCGGGCATGTTCAAATAAATTTTGAAATTTACCTCACTGAAATCGGCTACTCCGTTTTGAAATTATGAGGGATTTTCTCAAGAAAGCCGCTTCAACAAACCTTAAAACAGGCTGAAATCACGAACAAATTTCCCAGTATTACTTTCTCAAAGCAATGACTTCAGCACGTTTTAGCACGTCTTAGGAGGATGAAATAGCCCGGAATAATGTTGGTATGCACCCACAGATGACACTTTCATTTCAGGATAATACGTGTTAAAGCATGTAAAGCCATTGCTGTAAGGCAGAAAATCCGTTCGTAACTTTAGGCCTGTTTTGAAGGTTTCTTGGTGCGGCTCAACCTCCTACCCATTGACAATGAAGGTTTTCTGTAAACTGCAACTCCTACGCCTAGGTCTAGCTTGCACCTGCTATTGACAATAACAGATAGCCTTGGAAACGAGGTTGGGAGTGGCTTCCTTGAGAAAATTCCTCACGGTTTCAGAACGGAGTGGTCGATTTCAGTCTGGTAAATTTTAAAATTTATTTGAGCATATACTTGCAAATAGTATTGCCTTGATATCCAGGGGGCAATGATCTTTCAGAAAAGCAGTTTGTAGCTTTGAGTAAGAGTCTTGCTCATGACCACTTGGTGATCCGTGTTTAGAAATGCAAAGCCTTCGAGAAACCAAGCGAATAAAGTTGCTTCAGGAAAACATTATAAAAACGCTGACTTGGTTTCGAATATCTTTCAATATCTAACACAATAAAGAATTTCTACAGAATTACGTGCTTTCTTTGCTACTAAACTACAAAATAAGAACACAACGTAAAGCAAGGCAGTCAGTGTGGCGATAAAGATGACATTAACGTTGCTTCTTCTCCGGGATAAAGTTTTGGTGAAAATCAGTCTCTGAACTAAAGTGTACAGGGTGTCCCAAAAAGCTTTGCCCATTTGAGTGGCTGGTGTGAAGGAGCTGTGCGTTCTGTTGTTGATAGAGTTGCATAGGACATGCTCTAACTTAGAGTTTGAGATCTTGCTTTAGCCAAAGCGGAGAATATGGCAAGCGGTAAACTGTTGTTATAAATACGACATTCCAAGTTTTACGACATTCCAAGTTGAGAGCCACATCAGGTTAAATACAAATAGAAAGTTGATTTGAAGCATGTTAATTTTCGTAATTATACTTACTTTAGCCAGTCGTGCAAGTGGTTGCATTTATTGCTGATTTAAGAAGTCGAAAAATAAGTCAAAAACAGTACTTCCTTTGTTCTACATAAATATCAAAATCACGTACATTTTGAACGAAGGGGCCTGTGTTTGTATTTTCCTGCACTTGAAAATGGTTCAGTGGTATTGTGTTATTGGTAAGAAATACAATTAACCCTTGAAAAATTCCAACGTAGCAATAGCAAATAGCTTTTGGTCTCTGTTGAGCAACATAGTGACTGAGCAATAAAGTAAACTACGAACAGCTGTCAGCTACGATTTAAATGTCTAAAATTGTCATTTTCTATTCTTTCTAAGTGTATTCCGTAAATTGCCTACAACATAACCAAACGATACTTTAACTTCATAGTTTACTATCAGGTTCGGGCTCAGTTTTATGTTGTCCCTCATTTGTCCCTTCTTGCACATTCTTTTCTGGCTCATTTTTCTGTTCTTTTTGTCCCTCTTGGTCTGCTTGGTCCTCCTTTGTCTCTGTTTCAGTTTCATCATTCTTTTCTGGTTGTCCCTCTTTTTCGGTATTCTCTTTTGGTCCATCTCCATTTTGCCCCTTCTTACCGCCCTCTTCCGATTCCACCCCCGGTTCTCCTGTTCCCTTCTCATCAGTTACATCTGCATTTTCTACTTTTTCCACATTTGTTGACGGANTCCCATTTCTAAGGAGCCAAAGATGTAATCCCGATATAGATGACTGCCTACACCCCTGTAAAACCTTAGAAAACCAAACTATTATACGAATGCAAGATTTAACTCAAAGCTTTGACAATGCATAAAGAACGTAGATACGTGAATATGAACAAGCAGTTTTAGCATTTGAAATGAAAAGATGTAGAGTGTAGATCGACATGAATCGACCATTTTGACACTTAGAATGGGCTCTGGGGAGCACAATATTTTTCTGGTAAATGGCGGACACAAATCTGGTAAATGGCTGCCAAGGGGGCTTCGACGATTGGTGAATTGAGCTCTGTTGGTGAATTGAACTCGATTGGTGAATTGAGCTCTATATTCACGGTAAAAAATAAAGAAATAATTGCCCAAACTGTATCCGAAAAATGTAATATGATGCATAAGCTTCGTAACAAAAGGGCGACTGTCTCTCCCAGCCAGAGCTAGAATCAAACAGCTTAATAGGAAAATATTGCTCTCCCCCAGACCCTTTTCTGATTGTCAAAATGGTCTATTAAGCAAAGGCTGATTACTCCACTTACCCTCAGTGACTTTGGCTGCTTCAGCAACCTTTTTATCTTCCTCCACCAGGGCAATGACATCATCCAAGTTTGCACTTGGTATGTTATCAGTGTTTTTTACTTCAGCCTCGAGCTCAGTTTGAGCCTCGGTTTCTCCATCGTTGTCTTCCTTCGTATCTTCCTTTGATGTGGCTGTGTCTTTCTCTTTGGATGTGGTTGGGTCCTTTGTTTTGGAAGTGGACGGGTCGCCTTGTTGTTTAACTTCTTCGCATGGGAAATAGAATTGTAAATAGTCTGCGTAATAATTCCAGTCTTTGTTCAGGTAGACACAAAATATGATTCTGTCTATCTGCAAATTGAGAAGATTGAGAGAATTAACTGTTTGCAAAACGAGAGACAAAAGCCAGGCATACTGGCTGTCTTAATTTTCAGAACTCTGTTTCGCTCGAGCGACTAAAAAGCCCCTTCACCTGCTAAAAATCTCAACTAGCTCCAAGAGATCAAAATGTATTTGAACAAATTTTCGTAAGCATTAAGATAAAAAGCCTTGGTAGCTTCTGAGATGTCGCTAGCATCGTTTAATCAACGATACCCTCCCCCAAACGGGCTGAAAAAACGTTGTTGAGTACGTCATTGGTCATGGCTAAGAGCTAAGAAATCGCTATCATTTCTTGTCCACATATCAGAACTAAGTTTGTTATAAATCTTGCTACATATTGAAGAGGCAAAACCTACAATTTTGCAGAGATCTCTCCATGTTAAAACGGCACATCTCTGTTAGGGCAAAACCTACAATTTTACAGAACCCGCTCTACTTTTAAAAGGCACATATCTGCTAGTTACGAATGCGGAGTTTGTTTCCTGTATTATTTCGACGGGCAATTTTATGCATTTTAATAAAAAAATAACATTTAATATAAAGTTACTTGTTCAGCATGTTCTTTCACTTCCAACCATTGTCTGACTGTGTTCAACGCAACATGTACCGCATCTTTTGATGGGTAGCCTGAAGAAAAAGAGATGATAATTTTTGTTAAGATTTCTCTGGATATATGTCAGAAGGAAAAAAGCAAAACCTAAATCCTTTATCTCAAAAGAATCTTGCTTTTTGTTTCAACATGTTAATTCTGTAGCAGGACAGAATGTCAAATCACGTTTTTTGTGGTACCAGTTGACGCCTAGAACTATTCCTAAAGTACACCTTGTCTTGTTGTACATATTGCAAAGCATCATCTTGCAACAACGTATCCCTTGAACACTTTACATTTTTCCCGGACTTTGCATTTCTCTAGACAAGCCTACAGAGATGTCAAAATCTTTTTGACCCGGGGATGTCATTCACTAATATTCACTGATGGGTATGTGACCATCAAAAGGTTCAAATTTGGGCTTAAAAACGCGAAATTTCCTGTGACCCTCAAAAGGTTTTCAGATTTGGGCTTAAAAACGCGAGATTTCCTGTGACCGTCCAAAGGTTTTCAGATTTGAGCTTAAAAATGCGATATTTCTTTAAATTCCATTGCTTAATAGGGCAACAACGTTATCAAAACCTAAGGGGCACATTCTTGCACAAAGATGGGTTTCACATTTCCAGATACAATACAGATAAGCGCTGTCGGAATCGATGAGAATTTGACGGTGCTTGCACTTGTCTTAAGCATAGTCATAAGAGCATGAAATGGCTCTCTTAAAGAGGTACTGTCAAAACTTGTGAAGAGCCTACCGTATATTCCCGTCGAGATGCAAGGGAACGCCTGTGAAAAAGAAAAGACAAATATGTCAAATTGATTGCCGAATTAACTCTGTTTAGAGTCCTGACCTAAAATTTATAGACCCTATAGAGGCTAAAATCAATTGAATGTAAATCAACTGAATGTAAATCAAATATTATGGATTCCATATATTTCAAGAGGAACATACCACACTTCTGATTTTGAACTTGTAAGCCAGTTCCAAAGATGTCTTATAACAACTCTCCAATAGTTTCTCTTGTCTTCCAACTGGACCAACAGTATGTATTATGTCTGGAAGAAGGAACGATATCAAGTCACGCTCAGCATTGCCATAAATAAGCACCCCCTCAATTAAACGTATCTCACTATGAGCATACCAGAAGATGTGTTCTGGTGGGCTGCCTGATAAAAAGTCCATTGTTAACGAAAACTTTGCCCCACTTAAGGAGGATTTTTACCCAAAAACGGGCAATTTTGTAAATTTTTGGAAGGCTAATATTTATATTTTGTTGATGAGTGAAGAGCAAATTACTTGAAAAATCATCCACGCCAACGCAAAACTTTCTAAAATTCTGCATAAATGTAATAAAATGCCATTTTTCCTTCCGCATTCTAATTTATGATTCTCTGTCTTTCAAGTACCTCATTTAATAGTTTTTTGTTGAATAATGCAAACAATTAAATAATACAAGGTTCTTCTAATCAAACAGTAGAGAGTGATTTTCATGATAAAACATTGCAGATCATGTATCTCATATTTCTGGGGAAAGAAGATTTGAGAAGGAAGGTAAACTTACATTTCGCTGGAAGACGATGTCCTGTGAAGTAAACAGAAAAGTGTGAAATGTATTACTTGAACATTCTTCCTTAGTTCGCAATTGTAGACAAAGAAACTGAAATTGTTCAGAGGGGAGCGAAATTGAAAGAGGCATCTTTCGCAAACTGTTGTTTGAATTTGAGAATTCTTTGATACTAATCCTTGCATGTGAATAGAGGGGAAAATTAATGAAGGCTATTTCTTGAGTCTATACTAGGTCAACAGTTCCCATCCGTACATCGTTTGAAGGGCACAGTAAACATCATAAAAACTTCTTATATCTCAGCGAAACAAAAACTAGAAAATAAAGTAAACAGGAACTAAAATCATACCACTCACAAAAATATACAAAAATGAACGATTAGAAAATGCATCAAAATGCCTTACCAGAAGTTATCTTTGAATCCCCAGTGTTGCATCCGTTAAGAGGAAGACATTCGTCATATAACGAAGGACCTGCTGCATTATGAATTGCACCATCCACTGTTATAAAGAATATAGAAATGTTCGAGTCACATTTGAGAATGTTGGGGCCCCCAAAAACTACACATAAAAAATTTTCATGTGACGTTCATAACATCATAATATTCTGTTCCTGGATCTTGAATGTGGTTTTAGTTTATTTATCCTGTTCTTGGTTTGCATGAATTTGTATGGAAAGAATGTAAAATTTAGTCATACCGTAAGTCCTCAAATAATCCCCCACCTTTGAATAAGCCCTCCCTCGAATAAGCCCCCATCCAAAAGTATACTTTGCGAAATGAGCCCCCTACCTTGAATAAGCTCACCTGGGGAGTTAATCAAGTGTTATTTTAGTGAATACTTTTGATTTTCTTATTTGACTGACTTTCTTCACCTTATTTCAACGTACTCAGGCTTAGATATTGCCTCGAAAACAATACATCCCAATACATCTGCTGTTTTAAGCATACTGACCAGCCTCAAGAAAAAAAAAATTAGCCCTGGTAATAATTTTTGGTTGCTGCTAAATAAGCCCCCACCCCAAAATATGTTTTGCAAAATAAGCCTCTGGGGGCTTATTCGAGGACTTACATTAACTAAACAAGTTGGTAACAACTTAATATTTTCACCAGCATGTTCAAAAGCAAGTCCTTCATCATCTCATATGCATAAGTTATTCAACAAGTCTTAGTAATCAAAGACACAATTGGTAAATCATATATCAAACGACATTATTCAAGTCATTAAGGTTACTGTAACTGTTCAGACGACAAATTTTCGATTTTTCGTTTTTGTCATAATCTGATGGTATAAGTATTTGAGGACTGTTTAAACCAACTCACTTCCAGAAATAGTCACAATTACTTGGAAATTGAGCATTTTAAAAGGAGCAATCCTGTTTCTCAAAAATTGCGGGAATATACATAAGCGGATTAAAGTAAACTCACTTGACCTTGCAGCTATGTTCATGACATCCCGTGCTGCTGTGTTATTGACATAATGCTTTACCAATACTGCGCTTAAGCCTAATTGCTTGACCTTTCATGCATAATCGTATTTCCCGCAATTTTTGCTTCATTTTGATAAAAGCCTGATTTCTCGACACAGGATTCCCGAGTACTGGTGGGTAATAAAAAATCTTTGTGTACCCAACAGGCCAATCGAATCGCTTGAAACTTGGCACACAGAGTCACAATGCATATAACTACGAAACTGTGTCAGCGATTTGTGATAGATCTACTGGTCCGATTTTTACAAGGGTCTGAAAGTTAAAAAAGACATTTAAGACATTTACATTTATTTAAAATGATATCATTTCAAGGAAATACCTTTTATCAAAAATTCGTGACAAGGTTTTGCAGTTCAGGGCCTTAAGTCTTTGGTAAATAGAAAGTCGTGGTCCAACGATTATCATTGGGGTACACAAAGATTTTTTCCCAAAATCATTCGCGATTTTATTGAATCAACTGAATATATTTTCATGATATTCTATGTTTAATTCTGCGTCGAATGATGCATAAGTTTGTTTGGTATATTTTGACGAACGGCCGTGGTAAACGGAGTTTCTTAATCGCTGCCTGAACGGTTACAGTAACCTTAAACCATATTCCAGAACGTTTCAAACCTTCCTAGGTCCATCCTCAGCAAGTAGACTGGGTGGAATCATAATTAAATACTAATGGAGATACAGTATATGCTAATGGGAAAGAGTCCCAGAAAGAAGAGCAAAATTTCCACATAAAGATGAGCTGTGATAAAGGGGAAAAATGATATGATCTAGCTGAAGGTTACAGCAAAATAATAAAAATCAAATAAATTTTTACCTCCTCCGCCACCAAGTAGAGATCCATTTGCTACAAAAAAGACAAAATTAAATCACTAGCAGTCCAATAAATACTGTACTACTGTAAAGATAAGCTTCTTTACATCCGCTGGAGTACCAATATCAGAAGAGATAAAAAAGGGGGAAATTATGGCAAATAATTTCTTAATCTAAATGTACCTGTTGTCATGTAACATGTTAATTGAAAAACAATTTGAAAATTTGAGATGGCCTACCTGCATTGACAACTGCATCAATTTCAAGTCTTGTAATATCACCTTGTTGCAACACAATCTTTTTGTTCAGTTCTTCATTGATTGGATAAATTTTCTGGGACTTTGGCACAGGGCCTATGAAAAAGAGGATTTCTTAGCTATCTCCCTTCAACCAAAAGTAAACAAAGTCTTCAACAAACATATAAATCTGAATATAGTATGCCTACAATCCCCTACAATGTACAACAAAGCCTCAAAAATAAGCATCTTGGATCTTAAGAAGCCTTCAAAAGCAAACTACAGTATCTTATTGCATAATATAGATAGATAGAGCAATAATAAAGAGTTACTACTAAGTGTATACAATTTACCGTTGAATTTTAAGTGTTTCCTTTGAACTTTCCAAATAGCTGGCCATAGCACAAGGTCTTCAAGTTTTTCATAATTGCTCCTGCAAGAGTACAGTTTTCGTTTCTGCTCTAAAGGCATGTCCAGATACTTCCTTCCAAATTCATTTTCATGAGGATTGCCATGGTTGACAGCTTGAAAACAAAAATAATCAAGCTACAAAAATATTATGCATATTGCCATAGTAAAAACATGTTAATGCGGACAATGTCAAGGAATCAATAGAATTGCTACAACTAAAGGGGTCAGATAAAGAATGTACTGTAGACTTCCCATTCTTTTCTAAATCTGAGCTTACGGTACAGTACAAACGCAATGTATGGTACATCAACAAGGGATTCTTTAGTATACAATATTAAAATGCAGATCAAAATTCTTAAGCAGAATTTTGAAAGGAATTTTAGGTATGGAAATAGCGTTAATGTATCTGCATAGCCCTCCACTATGCAAGTAACATGAAGACATTTGATGAGGAGAAATATTATCATATCAAGAGTAACTATATTGTGAACGAGCCAGGCAGGAAATGTTGCAAATTGCAGATGGTTCTATCCTTTTTATCATATGATAAACCAATTGTTCTCTACCGCTTTCCAAAACAGGATTTTCTGTGCCCACAGCAACAGCAAAATTTCCAGGGAGGAGGGGTCAGCGAACAAGGAGACTCCTATCATAACCATGATTTTTAACTTTTTGCTTTATGCCCATTTTCAGGAGGTATTCTGCAAGAATAGATAGCTTACTGCAATTTGTTTAGAATGAAATCTGAATATGCCTAGAAATGTCTGTTTTCTTTTCATACCTTTTCCATACCAAAGTTCACTCACAAATTTCCACATTGCTGGCTGCAAAACAATGTAATTTTGGAAAATCCAAAAAGTTATATATAAAACTTTCACAGCACACCATCTCAAACAAAATAATACAAAATCTAGACAATAGATGATTATGGAAAAGATGGTCTCAACGGGCATTTGACCAAGATGCACTGCATTATAATGGAATCAACACCTTTGTTAAATTTGCCCTTGATGCCATTGTTCATGAGGCACCTGGAAAGACTTTTTCCTAGCGTTGGGTATCTAGAGAAGGAGGGCAATTCATCAGAGAGTGCAATATTTCAATGCTTGTTGCTTTCATTTTTGGGTTTTGGGGTACATTTTCATCAAGTTCTTCTGGAATCCTTTGGGAGGAAAGATTTTTGGAGCCAGGTAAAATAGCAGTTTTTGTTTGGTTAGCACACAGGAATGTGCCATTTTTTCAGTAATTCATCTGAAGTGGGCTGGAAGGATTTCTAGCTGTTTAAAGCTAATTTAAGCCCACTACACATGCCACATTCAGGCATGGGACCCATAGTTTAACATTCCTTCAGAAGGACGACAAGGTGCGTTGCAAGGTCAGGCCTCTGAGAGGTCACTTATCATAGCTTGACTTCACCCACCCGAGTTTGACCTAACTCATCGACCAAGCTAAACTTCCATCACCCGATGGAAACTGTATAATAAGCCTCTTGGGCTTACAATTCCAAGCCTTGGCCACTTACACCATTTTGAATGAAACTTGAAAGTAATGTACAAATGTGTGCACAGCACATTGAACAAAAGTGCAAATGAAATTTGAACAACCCTCACAGAGGAGAGAAGTTTTGTTCTTGTATCACGTGCCCATGTGCCAGTATGGAAAGTAGGGCAATTTTCACCGAGACCTCGGGTGTGCAAAAGGGTCCTCTATTGTTTATCTTTTGTCTATTTTGAATACCCCATTGTTTTTCTTGGGTGTGCAACAAGTGCCACACTTTCCATACAGGCCCATGTGTAAACAGTGTAAACGTAACCTGTTTTTTTTTTATTCAGCAGGGAAAACATCAGTACCCTTCTCGAGCGCTTCTCCAGGGCATGTGGATTTAGCGCTCAGGTCTCCTTCCTCCTTTGTTAGCCTCAGCTCACCAGACCAATTGTTTGGAGGATGGGTTCTTTTTTGGGCCTAAAAAACTACATACACTACAGCTATCTTAGAAATACAAATGCTCTTCTTACCACGAAGTTTTTGGGATTCATCGTGTTCTGTCCTTGCTGGCAATGTATGTGATTTCTTTAATCCGCAAAGTTTCGCCAATTTATTCAATTTTTGTTCTTTCTTGTCCATAGTAAGACTCCGTTTCATTTCACTTTCGTTTTGTGTCTGATTTCTCCTCCACCCGCTGTCAACCTCATTTCCCTGTGGATATTTCCCAGAAGTCTTCGTGGAAAGATGACGTAATCATAGTGACAAAGTGACGTAATCATCTAATTTTGTCAAATTTCAAAAATTCGGCTGCAACTTTTCTTTGAAGTGCAAATGCAGCAAAATTTAATCAATGAATTTATTAATAAGTTGGCAAAAATTCAGCATTCAACCATTCAGGCCTTTGAAATAATATTGCAGGCTGTTTGTTTTAAACAGGTCGCCAAATTCAAGCCTGTGGTGTTTTGACAATGAAAATTTAGGAGTTGACTACTTTATGACTCAATAAAATTTCTTTCACCTCACAATTAATATACGAAAAACTTCTCACTCTGCACATTTCTACTTGATTTCGACTTTTACAGTAGCTTCTCTAAAACAGTTCAAAATATATGGAGCTTGTTGAATGCCTTGAACACTCCCTTTACAATTGTGGAGTTGACACCTGATGAAGAGCACAGCTCGAAAAGTTGTGTTCCGGTTGCATTGTATTATATCACTATTTATGTACATGGTCGAGTACATGCACACATGGTCGTATTTTTTTAAAGAATTACCTGGCTGACAATTCTCGATTTACTTTGGCATGATAAAATTTTATATCATCAAAATTTTGGCCCCAAAACTGACCAAATTTTCCAAAACTCACACAACGTACGATTTCACATTCTGTTCATCCAACTTTAAACCATTATCTTTTATAGAATGGAGACTCGAAAGGGAAGCTGTCGAAATGAGCAAGGGTGAATTTAATTAAACCAATCATACAGTTCGGTTGAAAACAAAACAATCTGGCAGCCTCAAGAATAGATTTCACACCTTCAACGCAGCCAACCATAATGTTTTCATTTCTCTATTTATTTTGATTTGATTGAATGCAGCCAGAGGTGAGAAATCTATTCTTCAGAATGGCAAATCACTGTCTTTTCGGAAAGCTGAATCGTTTGGTTCACAAAATTTGCCCTTGCTGTCCAAGTAGCGAAATTCAGAGAACTCCGTCGTAAACATGGAAAGTCGAATTCGATAAAGGTATCAATAAGGAAGTTCGATAAAACATGACACCTATTTTGCGAGGCTAGAATTCAATGGGCAAGAAATATTTAGCATTCTAGGTATTTCTTCAAGAAAAACTACTTCTAAAATATACAAATTTATGACTAGTATTCCCTTCATTATTATCTACGCACTATGACGACGCCGTATCTACCAACGTTTTACGATTACCTTATGTATGGATGAATCACAGTCCTTTTTTATTCCTAAGATATTTCAAGTTCGATTTCAGAATTTTTGCAGGACAAAAATGTCCCAACGATATTTTTCATGCATCTTACAAAATAGAAATCAAAATGCCCCGGAAACTAATCTGAAATTGAACTCAGAGCATAACAACCTAATGATATTTTACATTGGCATTTTTTCAACCTTGCCACATTCTAAGCCTGAAAAGGACTTCCATCAAAGATCTTAGGGAATGAAAATATTGAAAACTCGAGCCAAACAGGATAAATGCTAGCTAGCTAGCGTGCAGACCATAACTGCATGCAGGCTAGTAAACTTCAGGATTTATAAAAAAGCAAATATTCTGAATTTATTGGGTATTTTCTTAGAATCTCTTGGAAGAGAGGAAAGAAGAATCTGACGTGTTTCAGCAGAAAACTACCATGCATTCCCTCGAAAAACAAATAACGATAAAAAATAATTCTGGTTCTTCTGATTTTCAAGCTAGGCCTTAGCACTTTTGTCAAAGGAAGACAGGGTTGGATGGGACAGTTATCCCAAGATATAAGACCCAAACAAAAATTACGTCCTAAGAGAATGTTCATTATTTATAAAGGGGTTGGTACCGAAGAGAAATGGGTTGGGTAAGAGAAATTTTCTAACATAAAAAAGGTTGGGTGAATATTTTTTCATGTAATTTCAAGGTTGGGAAAACAAAAATTTTCCCACCAATTAATGTCAAATGTTTAAAGTCCAAAATTATCAATATCATCATCATCATCATCAACGTCATCAACACTATCCATTTCACTTTCAGTGTCTACTTTGTTCATCTTTGTCATCAATATTTACAGTATTGAATTGATAAATTTACATCGTTTGACATTGAAATCATGTTTATAGGTAGGGGTTGGGCAAAATTTTGTCAATCTGAAAATTGTTGGGTAGATGTCTTTGCTGTCACTTTTAGAGTTGGGTAAGAAGATTTTTTGGACAAGAAAACATTTCTCTTCAGTAACAACCCCTCTGTAAATAATGTAGGGTCCCTAAATTCCAATTACAAAAATAATTCATATTTTAACGAGCAAAACTGATCACCTTTTAGGTAACTTATTATCTATTTCATTAAGTTTTCGTTTTCGAATTTCTCTCACTGTCGTCCATATCTCGTCAAATTTCCTGCCAATGTCATTCATCCCTGGACATTGTTTGACACTCTCCGCAAAAAATGCCATGTCAGATGTGACCAACCTAAAAAAAATATTTACCACTTTGAAATTTAAAAACAAAATTAAGCAGTTGTCTGGGGTCATGGATCTACTGTTATTTAATCTTATCACGCGCTTGCCAGAGCAGGATAACTCCTCCCCAAGGGGGACGCTTAACCGGTTTTTGTAACGAGTATGTTCCGCTGAACAGGAGGGTATCGTTTTCAGCTATTTTGCTCCCGAGCAGGGTATCCATTTTCTCAAATGGTGCTGCTGAAAGGGTACACATTTTTCAAATAATTGATTTCTTACAGGATTCTAATTGGAAATTTGCAAGTTTGTTTTGTTCTATTGTCGATTTGCTGCCAGACAGGGTAATCAACGAGGGACCAGGATATAGACTTATGACGATGAGTCTCTCGTTTCCCTGTGCTCTTTTACTTGATGATGGCGCTTCGGTCAACAGAGAGACTCATTCCCCTACGCTTGTAGAAACGGAATATCTCCTTACTGATTCTACTAATAGACCTTTTCGCTATTCTACACAAGGTTCGATTATGTGGCGTTGGGGCTTCTATCGCTATTGTTTACATTCGAACATTCTACACA
>REGL01000026.1:581997-596718 GCA_004194395.1 Aurelia aurita complex sp. Pacific | reverse complement strand
AAAAGATTGTGCTAAACCACACATTAAATATTATGACAGTTAGCTTTATCAACAAACTTACTGCCTACCAATAACATTTCTTACTAACAAAAATATATCTTACTGTTGAATTCCTAGTTTCGTACCTATGAAAAATTTTTTCTTTTTTCGTATATCCTTTTGAATTTTGATTTATGGCCCAGGCTAGATAAGCTCCGCTTTTCTTCTTGGGTCGTGTAGAATACATTGTAGCTATTGTATTTGTATTCTGTGAATAAAATTGAATAGACCTTTTAGCTATTCTGCAAAAGAGCCTGGATCGAGCGTTGTTTTTATACATTTTTATACGCGACGTTCGATCGAGTGGCGTTAAGAGCTCTATCACTGTTGTGCACATTCGAAAATTCTATAAAATGTAGAAAGATATTGTTCGATTCTGCTTCTTTTCAAATAGCTAAAAGGTCTATTGAATAGTAGTGATATTCATTCAGGTTTCAAAAAAATTCTTGATTTTAAAAAGAGCAGAACTCATGGAAGAAGGCCGCAAAAGCATCATCAAATGCAAAACAATAGCTGAATTTGGCTGAACTGTCTGTAAGCGAAATAATTCCCAAAAACCATTCTTCAATGTTATTAAACTTTATTTCAGAGAGGAGTCAATATTATGCAGTTTTGTAAAGAATTTAATGAGAAAACAAAGGATATCAAACAAGGAACGCCAATTCCAACAAAGATCACATATAAGGTATACCATATCATATATCTCTTTTGCAGATTTTGCTTTTGGTATTATGATTTCCATCCAGCCCTTGTTATTCATTGTGCAATCAAAGGATCGTTGCAGAGATCTCACATTTTTTTGAATGAAAATAGACTGTTAAAAAGTGCTAATTTATATTGACACGTAGCAAAATTTGAAAAACAATAATTTGACAAAAGTGTTTACTTTTTGCCTCTGTGAAAGTTCTACGGGAGGCATTTTTCCATTTCTCAGTTACTGATCACACATTTATTTGATGTAGAATTTAAAGACAGTTTAATTTTCTTTCCAGGATCGAAATTTTACCTTTGAAACTGCTACTCCCCCAACAAGCTACTTCCTGAAAAAAGCTGCAAATATTGAGAAGGGAGCTGGAAAACCAGGTTGGTGAACATAAATGTTTACACTTCGGAGAAAAGTAAACGTTGTTTATCAATGGGACAAAGTTTTGAGCTACCAAATGAAATTTGAGAAAATTGGAGTTGATGTTGTTACTTCAGGTGCAACTGAGACAAAACATATCAACCAAAGTACACAGTGAATTAATTTTCGTTTTGTTATGTTACTATTTATAAACAGTGCAGGCCTTGCGCACAGGATGAGTATTCTTTAAATTATGATAAGAATTCTTGAGCCATATGATAGACTTTACTGTAGGTTTGTCTAAACAAGGACTATTAGGCAGGAAAACCATGTTAATGCGTCTAAGGCCAGCACTGTATAAACCTGACATGTAATAGAATGAATTCTTACTGATTTATTCAAAAATATATTTATTTTCACACAGGAAAAGAGGTTGCAGGAGAAGTTACTCTAAAACACATCTACGAAATTGCTCAAATCAAGAAACAGGACAATTCTTTGAAGAATGTACCAATAGAAGCTTTATGTAAAACGATAATTGGATCCTGCAGAAGTATGGGAATTAAAGTTGTTTCTGGAAGGACAGAATCTTAGCTGTATATAGTATGTAAAGTTACTTCTTATTCATTGTAATGATCAGCAGAGCTCAACGTTATTGTTTATTATGGGTTCTTTTGTACTATTTCTTTCAGAATACGTCGTCGTGTGAAAAATTGTATTACATAACTAAGATTTTGAATTGCAACATACAATATAAATGGTACTACATTAATTTTGGATAACGAGATGTTTAGTGCCTAACGTATTTGATGATTGATCTACAGTTAAAAATCCAGTGCCAGATAAAATCACATTAAACGCCAATTATCAAGTTTGTATAAGAAACAATCTGATACCAGTTTTCTTGTTGTTCTATTTGGCCAACGCGTTTTCTATATTACTTAGGAAGTGGGCAGGAGACAATTGTAAAATCATCAGCTGCGATAACTTCTCCTTGAAAACTTTCTTTTGCTTGCTCCAACAACTTTGCAATTGATGATTCACCTTCCTTCAATTCAGAATCAATTGGTCGATATCTCTGACTATAGTGTGTCAGAATGAGTTTCTTTGCTTTGAGTTTTGTTGCAAATCTTCCAGCCATACCTGTGAAAAAAGCCCAAAAATGCCTTATAGTTGGAGAAATCTTAGAATAGATGAATAGCTCACTTAGATGGTAAAATTTATGTGTCATTTGATGTTGTCAAAACAAGAAGTAATTGTTCTTTTGTAAGGACAAACACTCCTCAAAGAAAGCATTTCTCTCTTAACTCCTGTGGGTTCTTTCATAATTTCAAAGGGACTTCATAACTTTTAAAATGTTTTTCAGAGAATTCTTTACATTATGATCAGAGTTCTCTTGACTCTCACTAAAGACAAATTCTCCATGTTAATGTGCACCCAGCCTGTGCTGTGTATTACACTCGCATATTTGATGCATTGACTAATTATCATCAAGAGTGTGTCAACAATAATTTGAACTTAATTCATCAACAAATATGGTTAATATTTGTAAAGCAGCACCTGGTGTTGAATGTCCTCTTTCAATTGCAAGTTCTTGCATTTCATTCTCTACTGTGGCTTCATGAACAAGAAAATCAACTTCATCCACATTATCAATAATGCTATTTGAATTTGCTGTATCACCAAGTATAACAAATGTTCTTCCTTTTCTACTAGGTCCTACTACACTGCTTGGTTTAACTTCTCTTCCATTGTCTAAAACAATAGTTTGCCCTCTTTTTATCTTTCCATACAAAGGCCCGGGAGGCACACCCATGGCCTTTAGAAGTGCTGAATCTAGCTTTCCTGGAAGATCTGCTTCCATTAAAACGTAACCCACACAGAAAATAGTGTGCAAAAGGGGATATGCACTGATTTTGAAATTAGTTGTTGTGCAAACGTCCCAGTTTCCATTTGCATTTATAGGAATATCTTCTTGCTGACGTTCATTGGGGTGAAACTCTGTAGCATTCTTTAAATAAGGTGTAACAGTTTCATTTGTGATCTCATGTACACAATAGCTATATCCTAGCTGAGAACATGAAACATTGAGAGATGTTCTGATGTAATTACCCAGCCCTGCAGGCCCATAAATATCAATAACTTTACTTTCCGGGAGATTATTCTGTCCTAATGTGCAAAGCAAACCAGGAAGGCCAAACAGATGATCTCCATGTAGATGGGTTATAAATATCTTGTCGATTCTCCCAGGTTTTATCTCACTTTTCTGCAATTGAATTTGCGACCCTTCGCCACAGTCAAACAGCCACACATTTCCATCTTCATGCCGCATGGCTAAACAAGATGCACCCCTCTTTGGAGAAGGGTAACATGATCCTGTCCCAAGAAAGTGTAGTTCGATCATCATGAGATGCTTAAATACGCTTTCGTCAGTATTTCCAGCACATCTTGATATATGTCGTGAAATCTTGAAAGGCAGCCAAGAATTTTTTACTCAGAGGCAAGCATTATCAAACTGCCTCCTTTTCAAACCTTCAGACCCGGAAGATGCTGCTGTCAGCATTTCTTGGAAATTCAAAATGACAAAAACAAATTGATGGATTGATACACCTGGAGTGACAACAGAGCCGAAACAAGGAAGGCGGGAACATGGAGCGTTTGCAGAGTTTCCTGATCTCCAAGCAGGGCAATGAAAGACTGCAAGTACCAAGTGGAGAGACTGTCATTGGACGTGGTCCATTTTTAAAGGTAACAAAACAAGGACTTCCTTCACTTGGTTTTATGGGCTGGTCTAGGCCTGCCTTCCTTGGCAATTTTGTTTTTTAGGCCTACCCTGTTGCTCCCACTCATTTGATGATAACTCCAAAAATTGCGCCAACTGAACTGATTTCTGCAAAACGTTCTCCTTGGCCCTTACTTTACATGAGAGATGAAAGCAAGGAAGAAGCTTTTTCTTCTGATTTTCACAGAGCAGCAAGAAAGATACATCCTATAATATACTACAGTTGCATGTGTGTGTATACAGTAACCCGCACATCTATCAAATCAATGAACTGTGTTGTACCTATATTTTTGTTCAATTTATTTTGAAGGTAAAAGATAAAAGAGTATCCAGATCCCATGCTACACTGTCATTTGATGATGGACGTCTCAAAATCAAACCAGTAAGATCAAATTTAAAGCCGTATTTCATCATCTAACATAACAGCATGTAATCTAAGTATCTGCTTTCTTCCCACTTGACTTTACATGGAACTGGAAGAATTTCTACCCTCCGCAGCAAGGAATCCTACGTAATAAGGATTCTTGCAAAATTTTCTGTCATGTGTATGATGATAGTGATAATGCAATTTGTTTATAATTTGCTAGAAAACTAGCTAATGCTTATACAGAAGGCCAACTCTACCTTATTTACGATGTTCGAAATTAAACTATGTACTACAAATGCGGCAGTTACAAAGATCTCTAAATGCAAGACTTCTTTTAGCCATCAAGGAATGCTTCTATCTATCTGTCTATCTATCATGTACTGCATAGAACCCAATAAATGGGTATTACAGTCAGTAGTTGTCAGCAGTTGTTAAATCTGTACATATTCTACATTAGATGATGCAGGAATTTTTATGCGAAATGTCTCCTGCTAAAAGGTACTGAGAATATACATGGTACTCAGTACAAATATGCTGAAAGGTATTCATAGTCTTCTGCTGCTAAACGTTTAAGAAATTTTTGCTGCTTATTTAAATGATTTTTGCCTTGATTACTGAAAAGACTGATTTCTGAAGATTTTAAATCATAAACTTCTTATAGACCCACACAAACCCAACATTCCTTCTTACTGGCTCTGCGTCTAAATACAAAATATTAGAAAAAGACATTTGGAAAGAACTGCATGATGGGGATACAATTTCATTGTTACCTGATGATCTCATATTTACCATCGAAATGCCAAAAGTTGCAAATCCACCGACTTCACCATCAGCATCCATAAGTGAAGCAAAGCTAGAAAACCCTGAACATCTAGTTACAGATCCCATTAGTAAAACTGAAGAGGATCTTGTAAAACCAGTAGTTGCAAAATCAATGGATTCCAAGGATCAAAGGTCAGTATGAGCCTTATCAATTTCTGCTGTTTTCTCGTCATGCAATTCAGTGCTATAAAACCAGCACGTGTAGCTGAGGATGGCACAAGTTTAGTGCTGAAATGCTCTGTATTAGCTTTATTGGATATGTTGCAAAAATATTTTTTTCTAATCAACTAGATTGTCACTAACATGGAATTGTCTGCTATTTAATGGATATGTTGCTTTATACTTGAAATCAATGTGGTAGTGAGTTTTTTTATCGTGTCATCTTGAGAAGAGTGATTAATATGCAAGATGAAACTTTTCGTCCTCACACCAGTCATAAAATTCATGTAGTTCAGATATCTGCTTCACACTGTCTATCAGTCTGAAGAAGCTCATTGCTCACATTCAGATGAAATGGCAAATTCTGGATGCACCCTTCTTGTTTTCCATGCTTTCTACTTTCTGTCAGCTCATTGTAGGGCATGACCAGCCCAGATAGATTGGGTGAACTGTACATGGAAGTAAGTGCACGGAAAAAGCACTTCAAAGTTTATACTTTTATTTACTTTTCCTTTCTGTTGGTCGGTCTGACAATTTTACATTTTCCGTTTAAGAAGCCACCTCTGAGGGGACCATTTTGGAAATAAAGTTGATTCGACCTTTTAATGCTATCCCTGCCACTACATTTTATCTAATTTGTATTAGGATTGTAATTTATCTATTTTTAGCTTTTAAAACATTGGAAATATTTAACTAGTTTAGTGGCAAATGTCAACATTCATATATACATACTTACATACATAAGTCCTGAAAGGTGATACAGTACCTAAATTTTTAAACCATTTTGCTTTTGACTTCATGTCACCTTGAGAATACTGACGTCCCGTGGTGATGCCCTTTGCTCAATGCTCTATCCAGGAAAGATCTTTATTTTGTTTTCTGCTAATATANCTCTGAGGGGACCATTTTGGAAATAAAGTTGATTCGACCTTTTAATGCTATCCCTGCCACTACATTTTATCTAATTTGTATTAGGATTGTAATTTATCTATTTTTAGCTTTTAAAACATTGGAAATATTTAACTAGTTTAGTGGCAAATGTCAACATTCATATATACATACTTACATACATAAGTCCTGAAAGGTGATACAGTACCTAAATTTTTAAACCATTTTGCTTTTGACTTCATGTCACCTTGAGAATACTGACGTCCCGTGGTGATGCCCTTTGCTCAATGCTCTATCCAGGAAAGATCTTTATTTTGTTTTCTGCTAATATAATATTTAACATTACATTCTACCATTTCTTAGCCCGTGCAAAGAAAAAGAAGTTGGTGATATCATTATGGATACTTCAAAGGTTGTTCGTACTTCATTTCTTGAAAGCAGCAATGAAGTTATGGACGAGTCAGCTTGGAATAAACTCTCATCATCAAACGACAGAAAAACAATTTTAAAGTCCAATGATCCTTCTCCTGCGGATGAAGCAGAGGTCAAAGGTTTGTTGATAGATGTTCCAAATTTTTAAATCATTTTCTTTCTTTTACAGACTAACACTAGGAATAGCAGGATTTGTTGACGCTGCACTGGTGAGCTGGTTTGATTCAGTCAGATAAACAAGCTTTGAAAAGTTGTGGATGACGGGTTAAAAAGTTTACTAGTTAACATCTTTGCCTTCAGCATCTTTTCTCATTTGAATTTTTCACCACCATTGTTCCAGGACCTTTCTTTAGAGAGCACAGTGTAATGAGCATTTACAGCTCTCTTATCTGCATATTCTAAAATATTCTAAGTAATTGCACACAAGCCATGATTTCCTTATTCTCTTTTTTGCTGATGTAAATTTTGATATTACGTTTGGCATTTCTACTCATAGCATTTCCTCTCTGGCAGATGCTTTGCTCAGATCTGAGTGACGTGAACACAGAGGCAGAAATCAAGTGGGGTTTGTCAGGGGGTAATTCTCCCTGCCAATCCTCGCCAAAAAGTCGGAAAATTAACGAAAACAATCGATTCGCTGAAAATGCAAGCTTAACGTAGGGAATTTGGCTACTTTCCAATGCTTGCTTCCCTCACACTTGAACAATGAGTTCTGTTATTACTTGAGCAAGTGTTTGGTGTTTCGTTTCAGCCTCATTGCCTGATATATCACAAACAAAATCGTCGAACACAAAAGCACCTCAAAGCACGGCCAGTAAGAGTCCTAAAAGCACAAAACGAATTTTGCCAAGTTGGATGACATCACCAGGGAAAGGTCCAGATGGAAAGGGTCCTTCTAAAGGAACAGACAAGAAAAAGAAATCTGCAAAAGATACCCCTGTTGTTGATGCGAAGACAAAAGGTAATTTTTTACTTTTTGCAGCAATTTTTTAGTTTATCAAGCAGCTCTACGAAGTGTCACAAAATACAATACTGCAAGATAGTACTTATTCCTCAAAGGAAAGCTGCCAACTGGTCACGGGAAGCATAATCTTTTTCCTGGCTGCTGATTCAAAACAATACATTGCAGGTCTTGAGCACATTAACATGGTTTTTCTGCCCAAGAAAATTCTTAAGTTTCTTTAGAATTTGTGTTTTACAAAATTTAAGGTCTTTCATGTGGCTCAAGAATTCATGTCATACTGTAAAGAATTCTTCAAAAGTCTTAATGCTGTTTCGATCTGTGATCTTCGTCAATTGATTTGTTCTTACAATAAGTTTGGGCCTACTTCTATATCTACTATTGCTCCAAAACCATATTGCCAGTATTATGGTAAACGAAAATGCCAAGTTGATTTAGACCATGCATGTTTACACTGCACCTGTACGCTGCTCCGCAGAGGCTTGGAAGGGGAACGAGGGGAAAGTGGAACAAGGGGACCGGTACACTGCTCAATAACAAATTATTCTATAGATAGAAGGAACAAAAATCAGTGTCAACGGGAAGCTGATCCGTTACCCTTTTGTCCTTTTGTTACGGATCCAATTTTGTACCGGTACATTGAAAACAGGGTCTTCGCCATTAACGGTTAACATTAATATCATCCCAGGTTAGTTTAAGCTCTTGGCATCAGAATTGTATACAGTGCATACAGTGTTTGGGACATCATGTCGGAAATGTCTGCATTGTCAAGGAAGAAATTTTATGATTTAGCGTACCAGCATTCCATTTAGCCATAATGAAGCGAACTTTGAAGTCTGGCAATGTAATTTGTTTCAGTATTTTCAAAATCATTTGCAGCCACAAAGAAAAGCTCAGTTGCTACACAAAATAAACAAGGAGAGAGCGCAGCTACTTCTGGAAGCAAGAAAAGATCACCATCGATAGAAAAAGAAGAAATACCAACTCCGAAGAGAGCAAAAAGTGATGAAGTAATGAATTCTGAAGATGCAAAGAAAAACAATTCTAAATCGTCTAATGACAAAGAGACTGATGATGGCGTTGAANTTTATGATTTAGCGTACCAGCATTCCATTTAGCCATAATGAAGCGAACTTTGAAGTCTGGCAATGTAATTTGTTTCAGTATTTTCAAAATCATTTGCAGCCACAAAGAAAAGCTCAGTTGCTACACAAAATAAACAAGGAGAGAGCGCAGCTACTTCTGGAAGCAAGAAAAGATCACCATCGATAGAAAAAGAAGAAATACCAACTCCGAAGAGAGCAAAAAGTGATGAAGTAATGAATTCTGAAGATGCAAAGAAAATCAATTCTAAATCGTCTAATGACAAAGAGACTGATGATGGCGTTGAACAGACATTAAAAAAACATAATTCGCAGACAGTAAATTCTGGTAAAGTAAACATGAAACAGTCGAAAGCTGAGTCGGCTCAAATATTAAAGGTAAATGTATCTGAAAAAGACGATTTGGAAGTGAGCAAAGATAATCTGGAGAAGAAACATGATTCTCGAAGTTCTACAAGCACTGCAGCTACAAGTGACAGTATATCAAAAGATGCTAGATCTGCGAAGAAATTGCCAAAATGTCCGTTTGGACCGTCTTGCTACAGGTAACTGAACCCCCACTGAACCATATTTCCAAGATACTATAAAGAACATGGAAAAATGGGGAAGTCACTTTGGTTAGGTAGGAGCAGAAAATCAATGGCAATCCTTTTACCTTATTTCCATAAAGTGTATCGATAACAACATAGGTTCCAAATCCTTGAAAAGGCTGGTGTAAAATTCAGTGACCAATTTCTTTGAACTGAATGACTTCAAAGAAAGTTTAGCTATTTATCTATAATTCTACCGTTGGACTTTTCTGAAATCTTCAATATTTTCGGAATTAGCGTGCTTTTCTTCTTTTTGAAGAATTCGAGAAAAATTTTCAAAAAAACTTAAGACTATCATTATTTCTAAACTGTTTGACGTAACATGAAATAATTTTGAATAAAACCATAGTTTATGAATGCCTACAATATGGCCTCAAGCAAAAGTCTGCCACTCATCTGGTTTATGATGTAGAAATTTGACGACGTCACATCTTCAAATGAGTTGAAATGTAACATACGCTGTAATTTTGAAAACTATTCAAAATTTCTGAAAAGTCCAACGGTAGAATTATAGATAAGTATCTAAAGTTACTTTCAAGCCATTCGATCAGAAGAAATAGGTCACACAATTTTACACCCAACTTTTAACGCTAAGTTCAAGATTTGGAACCTATGCTATCGATAAATGTGAGCCATGTTGCTTGTTTTGTCTACATCCCCATTAGACTTATGACCTGGGGTCTTTTGTTTCCCTGTGCCCTTTGACTTGATGATGGCGCTTCGGTCAACAGAGCAAGGTTTACCGCAGGGATACAAGGAACTCATCATAATCAATCTACTTCCCCACTTGCTTGCTTCCATCGTTTGCCCTCTTTAGTTGCTTCCTTTGCTTCGTCCCTTGCTCAACATTTGTCCGGATTGCTTACAACATTGTCCGGATTGCTTACAATTCTTTCGACTGATGCACTCTTGGAAAGCCTTGTTTTGGTTACGTTTTGCCATCTTAAACCGTAGAAAAAATCCTGTTCACTTTCAAGAATATTCACACGACGACGGTGAAGATGATGATGATAGTGATGATGATAAAGACGACGAAGACTTACCAGAATGTCCCTATGGTACAAGTTGTTATAGGTAAGTTAACGTTTGTCTACATTGAAAAATGTCATAGCTTGAGAGGTGGCCATCGATCAGATATTCCAAGATGCATGTCACATTGGCCACACATTGATATCAAATAACAATGATTTTGCATCTGCATTTCGGGATATTCTTATAGCCTATGGTATATGCTGAGTCTACTTCCTTCTCTCTAGAAAAACCACTCACATGCTATTGGTGCACCTAAAATTTGCTCCTCTTTTATCTCTGAAAGTTGTAAACTGCAAATTTCTGTAAGTTAGGTCTTTCAGTTCGCTGCTAGTTATCAGCTAATCTCGAGATTTAAACTATCATGAATACAGTATTACTGTGGGGTTTATGGCAGGAAATCTTACAACCTCAGAGCATAATGATTTTTGTCTGCATGAACCAAGTTTTTCTAAAGGTGAAGATGACCGACCTTCAACATTGCCCAGCTGCCTACAAACGATTGCTGGTTTGCATCTTTATTGCAATGTTAGTATTTTTCACTCGCTTGGTTATATTTTCACATGGGCTTTGTAATGTTTAGCGCTTTTCTTTTTTCAGGCAAAACCCACAACACAAACGAGAGTATAAACATACGAAACCCCCAGAAGGTGAGACATTTTTGAATTCATTACAAATTGTTTCGTAGACTTGACATCAATCTATGTATTTATGATTATCAATTGTACCATATTCGCACTATTTTTGTGATGTTGCGTTCTTTCTGGTCTACTATTTTACTTGATATCAAATGTATCAATGCTCTTATTCATAACTCTGAAATTCTGCGAAGAAATGAGAAATTTAAAGTGAAGGTGAAGTTGCGGTTTTAAGCGCCAAGCGCTGGGGTCGCAGAAGTAGAGTAGGCCTAATCGAGTCGGCGAGCCCTCGTCATGCCGCTCAAGTGGTGGGGTTCTACCTGGGATTGTACCCTGTCCGCCTGACTGTTCTGGCTGTAATGTCAGAGGATTGCACCACTGCGCCACAGCAACTTCAATTCGACGATTTGACGATCAAAACGATCAAATTTTCATGATGATCATATTTTGCAGTTTTTTTATCTCCCTATTCGCTCTTCATTGCAGCTCAGGAAATCACCACACGAAAGTCGACGAGAACTCGAAAGAATCCTAAAAAAAAATCAGCAATCACGGGGGATAGTGATGATGATGGAGAAGACAATGATTATGATTATGATGATAGTTTTATTGATGATGGTTTTGAGGAAAGTGACGTATCAAGTTATGGTGATGCGGAGGATGACTCTGATTACACACCTGGCGCTGTGGAGGAGGAACTGAATGAGCTGAAAAGCTGAAATGCGCAAAAAGATAACAAGGTATGAAAAGATTTTCGAACTTTGTGGACTCTTTTTTATTTCATTTATGGAGCTAAAATTGAAAAAGAGAACTGTAATTGATATAAAACTATACGTAAATGCACAAACCGTACGATTTTTCTCACTTACTAAACTTGCTGTTGTAAATTTAGTTTCTAATTTGTAAATTCGAGTATGTTCTTCAAGAAACGCTCTTTGGCTTTTATATTTGGAAATTTTGCTTGAAATGTTGTTCGTAAGAATGGGAGAACGTTCTCGGTTCGTCTCAAATTTTTTATACAATGAATGAAGCATTTTTAGGACACAGAGATACAGGTCAAAGAGATATTTTCCTAAAGCCCTTGCAATATGTACTTGGTGACTAGACTAATGATATAAGTCCCTTCACTATCGCTCATTGAATTGATGTTGTTGTTGTTGTCGCTTCAGCAGGCAAAGAGCGAAACTACGACATGTAATCAGTCTACTTGATGACGCCATTTAAGCAATTTTTTCTTTACTGGTTTGTGGTTCGTGGAATAAGTCTAGCGAAAAGATATCATGCTGGGAATCAAAGGGGCTAAGGTTGAGCTTAGGTTGTTTCCTAAATGAAATGCAACACATTGCAAAAGAAAGCAAAGTATTGTACAGCCAGTCAAGGAAGCGGTTGGCGAAACCTTATCATATTTCGTTCGTTCGCTGCATACTTTGCCCTTTGTCATCTGATATATCTAATCATTTGATAAGAAAGTTGATAAAAGTTCATGATTTGGTTAATAAGATGATAAAATGAAATCCAAATACGATCAAGTTGCAAATCATATGAGGATTGCAACTTCCCTTCCTTACTTAAACTCAATTTATTTGGGAATTATTGTGATCAAAATTGAAAGACTTTATCGAGGAAGATGGCTTAGCATTAATGTGAGGACATTTTAAAGGGTTAAGCTGTTATATGCTATTATTCAGTCATGGTGATTATTGGACGATTTGCCTATTATTCATAATTGTTCATTTTTCGCTTTGCCTCTCATCATGTGCTCTTAGAAACGCAGGATAAGTCAATTTGTATAATGTAAGAGACGTGGGGAATCAGGGAATTGCGAGGAAAGGCCAACTTAAGGAGATAGGCGATATAAAGCAGTTAAGAATGGGTGTATCACTCAATCAGAAAGCTTCCGAGATTTCTATGAGAACAAAAGGATCTCTCCAGGATTTCAGGGATTTCTTAGGAAAACAGAAAAATGTGCATGATTGCAAGGGGGTAACTTATAAAGTTAAACTTTGGTTTCACAGTTTTGTTATCATTTATATCAAGATAATCTTGTTTATATATATAAGGTGCAAGTGCAAACGGGGTCTAAATCTAGCGAATGTGAATAGGACAAGCCACTATCGACGGCGCTTGTCGGGTCCAACAAGAATAGGATGAACACTGCAAACGAATTTATATAACCATTATTAAAGGTAATGGGCAGGGTTAAAAGATGTGTTCATGAAGAAGGGGTTGGGCACGAGTAAAAGAACTATTAATTCGGAGACAAAGAGTGCGTGGGTTTTCCTTTGTTCTTTTTACAGATGGACGTATATACCCGTGTCTATCACCTTTAATCATAGTCTATATGCTTTAATCGTACCATATTCGCTGTAGTTTTGTCGTTTTATGGTGATGCTGATCTTTACTCCAGACTTGAATCTAAATTTAGGCTACTTTCTCGGTGAGAAGTTGGCAAAAACAGAGCTTCCTTGAACTTTCATTCGTCAAATTTCAACTCGTGAATAAGTTTAGAGAAACAAAGAAGAAAGCGGTCATTGGTATTCACATACTGTCCTAAATCAAATTCCACTGACAGATATTTTACTTGTTAAATTATGATTAAGCATACGTACTTTGTTAACGATAGGCTCAAAATCTTGGAACTAGAGTTAGATGACACTTTTATAAAAGTTAATTCTACCCCCAACAAATCGCAAATAAATATGTACTTTTTGTCCTTGGGGGTCTTTTGTTTATTTACACATTCGATTTTGATACTCGAACTGACAAAAATGTCTTTGCAAGCCAATCAACAATAAGATGCTTAAGCCACCTTTTAGCCATTCTGAAAATGAACCTGGATCGAACCATAATTTACACATTTTGATACATTTAGTAGAATTTTTAAAAGTGGACAAAAATGATTTTGTGGTTCTTAGCGCCAAGCACTGGGATCACAGAAGTAGAGAAGATTTAATCAAGCCTGCGACCCATTGTCATGATGCCCAAGTGATGGAGCTCTACCGGAGATCGAACCCTGTCCGCCTGACTGTTCTGGTTGCAAAGTCAAAAGATTACACTACTGCGCTACTGCGAAAATTACCATGCGCAATATTTTGCAAATTGCAGATAGAACAATGACCTTTCATCTAAAGGCTCTTGGGCAACCGGCATGCATTGCGATCGTTTGTTTTGTTTTTCGTGGATTTCATGGATTTCATTCAATTCAACTCCAATGTTTAATGATGACATGAGTGACATCACGCACAATTAGGCTACCTTTACGAACAGGGCTGCAATGTATGTCGGGTTCCTAAGAGCTTTTAGGCATTATAAGCTTGTGCTTTTATCAATAGAATATCTGATTGACAGCTGTCAGACTATACTGTTCAGTTAATTATGTGTGCTGGTAATTCAATGCGAGCTTTTCTCAAACCATGAAGCTTACAGTCAGGCTAATATGTTACAACAATTCTACTTTTTGCTATTGTAAAATAGAATCTGAATCGACCAATATTCCAATCTCGTCCCCAGAGTGAGTTCGTTGCTCTACCTCTACTCTGGGATACAAGAGGCCGTTCGGCAATTTGATTGGCTATTCGAAAACAATAGTAAAATCAGATTATAACTTGCTCCCATTCAAAAATGGCCTTTATTGGATCGGTAATTTCACAAAATCAATGGGGTGTATGGGGCAAGTGAGGAGTTTAAGAGGGGTAATGGACCACGGCGCATTCGAATTTTGGGGTTTTAGGAAATTTTGGGGTTATTATGACGTCATAACAGGGGGTTGAAAAATAAATGTTGCGATTTTCCGACCTGAGGTTACGTTTGGAGTCGATGCTCCATGGTTACAAGCCCGATTTCAAAAC
>REGL01000026.1:554133-576313 GCA_004194395.1 Aurelia aurita complex sp. Pacific | reverse complement strand
TAAATATTTGGCCCCCCCCTCCCCCCCCCCGTCACCTATTAATAGGGAATCGTTCCTGGGAATCTGAGGAACCTTCTGAGGAACTGTCGAGAAGCTTTCAGTACTCAAAATTTTATAATTTCAAGAAATCTTCAGTACTGGAGCAAATGAGCAAATAGACTTTTAGCTATTCTGAAAAAGAATCTGAATCGAATGATATATGTTGAAAGTTTCAAATGTGCACAAAAGAGATAGAGGCTCAAAGGCCATTCAATCGAACATTTCGTGTAAAAACGTATACAAAAATTGCTCGATCCAGGCTCTTTTGTGGAACAGCAAAAAGGCCTATTCGTAATTTCTCAATAAATGGTTTTTCAAGGCTTTGATCGTGATCCTCTTCCTTTCTCTCTCCCCCTCTCAGAGAAAATATAATATCTAAGAGACGCAGGAGCGAATTTAACGAAATTCAGCACAAGCACACTGTGGCCTTTTTGACATATATGTTCATTGTTTTTCATTTGACAAGGGTCATACATATCCAAAAAGAATTTGACTATCTGAATAAATCTTACAGGAAAATTTTATTGGAATTACAAATGTTAAGTCACTTTTAATTCGCACTCAATAAAACAAATAGAGAAGATTACCACTTCAAACGAGGCCTATGAGCCCACTGATTACAAATTCAACGAAAATTTGATAGAATTTAATACAAATGGCAAAGTTGAAAGAAACTGTATCCACTGTATAAACTGTATTCTAATAGTCATTCCTTATTGGCTAACAATTTTAGCTTTGTAATTCAGTAATTTAGATCGGACCAATCATATCCCAGTATTTCTAATCAGAATTAAAAGGTTTCAGAGGATATTAAAGAGAATTTAGAAGAATCTTGTTTGGACATTCATGGGATCAAACTTTCACCACGGTATTTTGATAATGATTGATGGAATGGACTTCTCCATATTTCTTGAAATGGTAGTCTAAAAGTTATTTAATTCCCTACTACAAAGTCCTGACTGAAACTTGCAGTGTTGGACCCTGTTTATGCTGTGCCGGTAAAAAGTTCGATCCATAACTGCAAGAAGAACAGATCAGCTTGCAATTTCGTCCCCAGGGATGAGTTCGTTGCTCTACCTAGTAGTTGAGTTTGTTACTCACAGAGTTACCAGGATTTGCTTTTCCACTTATCTCAATATCGTTTCAGCCTCTCGTTCCAACGAGAGCCGCACCGAATGCGCAACCATAATGTACATGCTGCGCCTTTGGAGCAGCGTTTGCAGTGGACTTGCTCCAAGCCTCGCTCTTGATCAATAAATACGGGAGGGGAAAGGAGGTTGATCAAGAGCGAGACTTGGAGCAAGTCCACGTTTGCAGTAGCAAGTGGCTTACGATGAGTCCCAGTAATCGCTCTACAAAACGAACATTACACCTAGCGATAAGCAGGCCCGTAGGAAGCGGGGGGCAGGGGGGTTCAAGCCCCCCAATAATTTTGAAAACAATCGTGCTACGTCACACACGAATTAACTAGATAGATGTATTGTTCTCTATTGTTTTAAGAACAATTGCCCCCCCCCCCAATCCGAAGCTTCTTCCTACGGCCCTGATTAGTACGACCTATGCACGATAAGTACGACTTGTGTAATCAGTCTAAGTCTCCAGCTCCGCTCCATTGCGCGATGTAGTTAAAGTACTACTCGTGGAAAACCAGTTAAATCTCGATGAGCCATGAAAGAAAGTTAGAGCAAAGCTACGTAACGTTCAGTATCAGCCACATTTGACTCAGTTTCTAGCTAGAAACCCCCTCAAATGTCTACAAAACAGACAGCAACGTCCTCAGTAAAAGTTCACTTTGTTGAGATTCCAGTAGCTTTGAAACACTTTGGTCTTTTTTTATCAATGATGTTGTTGTTGTCGATGGAAGTGTTTTCCGTTTGCAATGAACTGTGGTCAAACTACACATTCGTTTCAATATGATGTTGATGAGAAGCAAGCAAAAAAGAAAGTTCAGATGAAACCCAANGCAACGTCCTCAGTAAAAGTTCACTTTGTTGAGATTCCAGTAGCTTTGAAACACTTTGGTCTTTTTTTATCAATGATGTTGTTGTTGTCGATGGAAGTGTTTTCCGTTTGCAATGAACTGTGGTCAAACTACACATTCGTTTCAATATGATGTTGATGAGAAGCAAGCAAAAAAGAAAGTTCAGATGAAACCCAAGCTTTGAATTCACATGGAATTTAAGGTATTTGATAGTGTGATTTTATCAAACAAATAACAAACAGATATACTGAATCTTTTTGATAATATATATCAAAATGGTGGCAATTATTATTTGGATGTTGACCATGTGGTTTCATCAACTTTGTTGCAAACCGAAAGATCGGTTGACCTGTTATCTCTTTGGAAATTGAAATTATACAAGCAAGGACTTGCGAAATATTTAAAGGGGGGAATAAGATAGAATTATGTTCTATCATATGTTTTAGCGCTGGGATCATAAAGGTAGAGAAGAACTGATCAAGTCCACAATCCTTCGTCATGACACTCAAGTGGTGGAGTACTACCTTGGATCGAACCCTATCCACCCAAAATCTGTCAGTTCTTGAGAACATTATAAGAATACTGCTCAGCCTCAGCTCGCATATTTTTGTCTCATCTTTCAGTCTTAATGATTTTCTGAGAGACCTGTCGCCAAATATAGGCATGTCATAGTCACATGACCAATTTCATGACAACCCATCTAGAATGGGCATTGCTTATTCCTGGCCACAATATCAATGCAAAATGAATGCCCTTTGTCGATAGGAAGGCTCAACTTCAAACCATAACGCAATTATAGACCCCCAAAAATAAGAAACTAATTAAGAAACTTTTACTATTAATACACCGACATTTTCATGCGAAATTAAGAAACTTTTAGTACTAAGTGGTGATCCAAATTTTTTATAAAAAAAACGTGCAGTAACTGCATCTTGTTATCTGGCCTTATCTCTGTACCACCCAAGAGAAAAATAGTACAAAGTCAGCTAAGTGCTTCTTTCAGGCGGGTTTACCGATGAAGCAACGTAGGATGATCTTATTGTAAATCAAACATCTTTTAGCAAAGAACAGCAGTTCTTCGAGCTAGATATTTCAAATCTGCTCTGATCCAATAAACTTATTTAATCCATTATTGAAGCCTGGCTTGACCCATCAAAATTCACCACTTTGCCGACAAAGCCTTGAGCCATTACTCGATTGAAGTTGGAGAATAAAACTAAACGTAGCACCACTTACAGGTAGCCTGCGTGCAGCCTCGACTCTCAGGCTACTTAGATGTAGGAAAAGGTACGGGTACGGGATGTAGGAAAAGGCAAACACCCTATGTGTGCATTGCAACGATCGCCATTTTCGGGGAAAGCAAATACCGTACAAGCTCAAGTTCCCGGGGGCTTATCCAACTTTGGAGACTCCAGAGGGAGGCTTATCCAAGTCAAATTACGAGGATATAAATGATAGCTTTTTAGTTCTTTTACCCCGTATTTTGCGGAATAAACAGACAATATACGAGTCAAATACACATGTTTGACACAATTTTTAGCCAAAACCATATCAAAATTAGCATGGAAAATTGTTTAGCTAAATAACTGGAAAATCTTGGGTAATCTCTGGCATTTGACACAAGTGGAGAGGGCTTAAAAGAGGGGGCTAGATGGAGCTTTTACGGTAGGTACAAATTGCATAAATGAAGAGAAGCTATGGGATAAACGCACCCAGTTGTCAGTGCCTCTGATAAAAAGCAAATGCATTAAAAGGCGAAAACGCAATATCTTCAATACGAAGGGATTCTTTTCCTCAAGAATTACCACGGTCACCTTCCAGAGTGGGAGTGGGAGAGAGAGAAAGCAAGCATCTTGCGGGAAAGTGATCAATTAGCTATGTGACAAGATCGATGCAATCGAAAAAAGATTCAGCTTCAGTTTTTTAGTTATGGTATGTAGAAGTAAGCAGTTCTGTCATTGAAGCACGAAACACTATCTGAGTGTTGTTTATTGGCGTACTTTTCGGATAACTACGATTAAAATTCGGCGTGTTTTCCATTGAAAATCGAAATTAGCAGGAGATTGACAGGAAAACCACTAACGAAAGATGAGCCCGCCTTCACAGCTCCGGTTCTTCGGATTTCTGCTGTGTTTCATAAAGCAGTTGATCCAGGGTTTTTACTCGCATGAAGAGAAAACCGTGTAAGCCTTCACGATGTTCAACTTGATGAAACCATCTCCAAAGGTGGTATGGCCAGACTCGCTTTAGTGTCACAAGTCGCCTCGATCTCACTCACAAATCAGGTCCAAAGGTCCCATTGAACTAGACTCATTGTTTCGTGTAGCTTCGCTCCGCTGAACTAATAAGTCGCTGCAACTACTGAAGCGACAACAGCAATATCAATTCAATTCAATGAGTGAAAATGAAGGGACATCAATCGTGAGTCTAGACTTATGACATTTCGTCCCTTGTTTCCCTGCGTTCTTTGATTTGCAGATATCACAAGTGATATCTGCAAATCAAAGAACGCAGGGAAACAAGGGATATCTGCAAATCAAAGAACGCAGGGAAACAAGGGACGAAATGTCACAAGTCTATCGTGAGTCCACCATTGAATGCCAGCAGGACTGATTACCCTGGCTCCCTTGTATCCTGTGGTAAACCTACTCAGCTGATATTTAACCAAACTGGAGTGACAAGCACATCAGCCAAGTCAGACAATGCAGTAAAATAATGGATTCGGGTAATAAGTCTTGCAGACAATAGCTCTAACCCATGCTCTAACCCTTCGCCTTAAAAGGTGTCTTCTCTGACGTCATTGACTAAGGGGATTGGGCTCCAGAGAAGAGGTTTCAAATGACTAAAGCATTAATATTTTGGTCTAATCTCCCTCTCATAAATATGGGTCTAGCTCCTACGCAATATTGATGACTGGGAACGAGGCTACCCTGGCAGAAATAGCATTGAAAGCAATGAAAACTTCTATGTGTCACATCGAGCACACACAATATAATACACGCCCCAGTCCTTGTCACAGGGAACATACGAACCAAGGCTGCAGCTGCAACAAGTTATGAAACCCTCGACCAGAAGTGGTTGGTATCTTGTTTCAAGTTGCGAGACAAAAAATCGAAACATTTTAAAGGTTTCCAAAAATAGTTACAATTAAAAGCTATTGGTTGGAGCATAAATATGTCTTTCATTTGATACTGTTGTCTGTGGATCAAAAATAGAAACAGTTCTATTCTAAAATAGGACGATTTTAGTTCTAATTTTGACGTGTTAAAGTACAACAGTAAGTCTGACTCGCAACGCACAGCGCCTGCTGTAAAATGTACTGTGAACACTTGTACCTTAACAGTCCTTTGTACTTGAATTTGAGAATAAAAGAAAATTTTTGGGTGACTCACACTCTAAAGATTTTGCCTACTGGTTGTATAAGTTATCACCAATGGGTTTGGGTAGACATTTTGAAGTGCCGCTCATGCCAGGCCATGCCAAATATGACGTAATCACTCGAACAGGAGCCATCCTACGCCACGGTTGCATCTTTGAGTTGAGTAGTTTGTAGCTAAAGATTTCGAATTATGCTGCTTCTCGACATTGACTTGGGAAGATTGCAGTAGCGATGACAAGTAGCAAATTTGATCATGGCTCTTGTAGGGGAGAGGAGATACAGTACGGTTTTTACGAGAAAACGTATATATCCCCCCCCCCATGCAGTAGGTTAATGCTCATGCGCAGTAGCGTTTTGGGTTGGACTCTGACGGGCGCATGAGCATTAACCTACTGCACGGGGGGACACATAAGTTTCCTCGGACAAACCGTATCTCATCTCCCCATCAAGCTCTACAATTTCGTAAGCGATTGCAGGTACAGCATCTTCAAAAACAACCGTTTTAGCGTGACAGAGCTCGTGATTAGAACGTCATTGACGGCGACTTGAGGAGTATGCCATTACAACACCTCCAGTAAGGGGTGAATTCTGTGGCATAACAAGCCTGCCACGGTAGCCTTATAGAGATAACAAAAATCATAAATCATGTGCTCTGGAGATCCTTTGGGATTTTAACGGTTGCTCAAATATATCCGACAAATATAGATATCGGAACATTTAAAACTTGTTAAATTTGCATGTGTCCTTTGACATTCGAGAGAAAATTTATGAGCTGAGAGTAACTTTAGATCGAGTGCCATGAAAACTTGAAACCCTCTTTTGTCCACTTTACTAGTTCTGGATTCGTAGAGGCTGGGAAATATTCGTTCGAATCTGCCCAATGTATAGCTGCTTTACACATTTCTTATGATGTTTTTCTTACGTGGCAAATAACAGAAAATTGGGCTTTTCCTCGAGTTTGATAAGAGAGCTATTAAATTCTTTCTCAGAGGATCAAGAATTAAGTTGAATCCACACTCTGAGATGTCTCTGATACATTAAAAGCAAAGAAAGAGCAGCTCAACGCTTTGTACAATTTCTTTGACAACTTTTACAGCACGAACCCAATTTTGATTTGATATCGTTGCGCTACAGTACAGAGAACTGTNTACTAGTTCTGGATTCGTAGAGGCTACCAATAGATCTCACATATGTAGGCTCGCTATGGGCAATTTACTAAGTGGGGAGTTAAGGTTGGCTTTGAAATCTTTACAACCTGGGAAATATTCGTTCGAATCTGCCCAATGTATAGCTGCTTTACACATTTCTTATGATGTTTTTCTTACGTGGCAAATAACAGAAAATTGGGCTTTTCCTCGAGTTTGATAAGAGAGCTATTGAATTCTTTCTCAGAGGATCAAGAATTAAGTTGAATCCACACTCTGAGATGTCTCTGATACATTAAAAGCAAAGAAAGAGCAGCTCAACGCTTTGTACAATTTCTTTGACAACTTTTACAGCACGAACCCAATTTTGATTTGATATCGTTGCGCTACAGTACAGAGAACTGTCAAACGTTTACCAAATATTATAGCTAATAGACCTTTTAGCTATTCTACAAAAAAGCCTGGATCGAGCGTTATTTTTATACATATTTATAAGCGACGTTCGATCGAGTGGCGATAGAACTTCTATCACTACTGTGCACATTCGAAAATTCCACAGAATGTTGCAAAATATCGTTCGATTCTGATTCTTTTCAGAATAGCTAAAAGGTCTATTGAATCAAATACAGTATCGAAAGGTAAACCGTGGTAACATGCTACATCAAATACAGTATCGAATGGTAAACCGCGGTAACATGCTATCCTATCCTTGAATAGAGTTTTCAGCTGTTCTACAAAACAGTTTGGATCCAACGACATCTTTATACATTTTGTAGAAGTTTTGAATGCGCACAAAAAACAAAAGAAGCTTTGAACGCCACTCAATCGAACCTTTAACATGAAACGTACAAAAATATCGCCCCCGCCCCTAGTTAAAACGTCTATTGAAGGATTCATTTTAAAGAACGTTCTCCCGATTGGTCCAAGGACCCTCACTTTTGGAGGGCAGTGTCGCTTGGAGTACAGATGGGTATATCCACAAGCATGAATGATTTTCAAGTTTGCGCTTC
The DNA here is from genome assembly GCA_004194395.1 of Aurelia aurita complex sp. Pacific. Classification (NCBI taxonomy): domain Eukaryota; kingdom Metazoa; phylum Cnidaria; class Scyphozoa; order Semaeostomeae; family Ulmaridae; genus Aurelia; species Aurelia aurita complex sp. Pacific. The sequence continues at coordinate 568,759 of REGL01000026.1, read as the reverse complement.
ATTAACAGCTATCTTTTATCACAATGACTCCAGCATGACATTTTCCGAACTATTCGACATTCAAGCACATTGTACCTTAGTGTATCGACAGGACCCCCTTACCTTACACAATAAATATCATTGACGGTTCTTAACTCGGAAAAGGATTTGGAAAAACTGTTCGATTGACCTAAGAATTCGTATTTTGAACAGAGAGTCTCTTCGACAAGCCCCTTCAGGAAAAGCTCACCACTACAATAAGAACCCACAAAAAGATACAACTTTTCAAGAAACCTGAAGCTGATTTTTCTAAGAAATGGTACCCTCTCAAAATAAACTTCTGTAAGTTCTAATAGGAAAGTAAACAGGCTGATTTGGAAAATGGTTTCAATTCTGTGTGTTCTTACTGTGTTACTAAACCTTTTTAGTACACACCAATGAACAGCTCAACAAACGAACAATCAGAGTCCAAGGAGACTGAAACTGTTTCATACATCATCCACTTTGAATTGAAATGAAATATTAAATTCTAAATGGGATAAATTATTTCCTTTAACTCGTGTTTACTTTGACCAAGCAAGATACAAAAAATAGTTACAAACCTTTAGTGTACAGAACAACAATCTCTTTTGTGTCTTCGTTTACGTTAACTTCAAACTCGAAAATCTGGAAACAAAAATGTTGAAATCAGCAAACAAGCTTATCGGCTAACCCGGACTAATAAGTCGAAGTTGATCAGATAAAATGTTTCAGATAAGGTTCTTGATCATGCTAAGCTATTGTCGTTATGTATTTGAAAGTGTTATGTAGCGATGCTAGCTTGCTGGCTTTATAATGACCTTGAAGAGTCCCTTTTGAGAAATGATCAACAGTCATAAGGTTTTGACATAAACGTGGTTTAATCCAATCACCACCTTGACGTGTTCTACCTAAGAACAAATTTATGAAAACGCCTTGTGGCTTGAACATCAATCAATGCCTTGTTGAGTCTCATTCCTAGTTCCCATACCCCCTGCTTGCTCCATTTCCCACATGTCAATCAAATACGTATAAAACGTTTAGAAGGTAATTTACACAAGCTGACGACATTCGGTAAAATGCTTCTTTTGCACGTGTTTTAATGCTGAAAGTAACTGTCTATCTAGCGGTGTTGACAGTGGGGCTGTTAGGTAGCGAAATAAAAAGGTTCTTGCAACGCGGGTGCGCCAACAATTTCTGGCCATTTCGATGGTTTTCTAAAAAGAAAGTAATCATGCACACGGTTCGTTATTTTGCACATCAGTTGAGTTTTGTCATAAAATATCTTCTGGCCTCTCAATCGAAGTTTAAAATTTGTCAAATATTGAAGTTTAGTGGACGGTCAACATGCCAAAAAACGTCATGGTGAGACCGTAATATTTACTGAATCTCCTTGGTTTTATGTGAAACGGCCATAAAATAGCACTGTAGCCAAGACGTTGTACGTGGTAAGGGGGTGAGCCCTGGGAGACACGGCTCCCCCTTTTCATAGATTTTTCTGAACGAATCATTGTCTTTATCGTTAGACACCAGGACTTGCCTAACTTACACGAAGAGAACAATAATCGGCCCCCTTCCCACCCCCCCCCCCCTTCGAATTCCTGTGTCCGTCGCTGACTGTAGCAATCTGAATGGAGCCAGGAACAATGAATTATATGGGATATTACGCAGCGTTTCACAATATGGTCATAGATATGGTGCAACCGTATTACCGCATTCTGATTGGTCGACATTTCATTACGTCATATAGGAAGGAATTCCATGAATTTGCAAAGGAAATTAAATTCATTAACGCTTGAACTTTGTGATTAGTAAATTGATTCTATTGGATTTCACAAGTATGATAGATTAATCTGCGATCATCAACGAAAAATTCGAGTGGGCGTAACCGGCCTAAAAATTATCCTGTTCGGGAAATGATCATTGTCTGAATCCATTGATTAAATGTGAGGAAAGTTCGAAATTAGAATTAGACCCATCTAAATGTTTTAACATATCGATGTCTAGAAGACGAACGAAAAGTTCAAAATTAGAATGCTCTTTATCTGATACGATTTACGATTGACTTCTTGTACAGGTTGTCTCTAAACCTTGACAAGAAACATTTTTAAGGCCTTTCGTTGATAGACGTCGAGCCTAGTTGTTGAACTGAAAGTTCTTCTGCCTTCTCTGCGATTGCAAGAAAGTCGGCAATAGATGTCTTGATGACAGTCAGAGAACTTATTGAAATGGAAACTGCCAGGATGGTGTACACGTCAATTAACAAGGAAGCTCCCAATTACCTTACAACGCTGTTCGAAAGGTTGTCGGATAATAGTGTTAGAGAGCTTCATAATACTAATACAGACCTCAAGCTGCCTCTCCTAAGAACTTCCAGTGGTGAACGGTGCTTTGCTTATAGAGGAGCACGATTATGGAATAACCTTAACGCTGATGTCAAGACAGCGTCGACCTTAAATCGATTCAAAGCTGCATATAAAACCAGCCAGTAATCTTTTCGGTTGAACTCCTTATTTACATACCAGTTTTATTTTCATCTTTATCGTTACTTGTAAATTTTGATTAGATATCTTTATTTTGTTATTATTTTACAGGGCAATTTGGAAATCAGTATTTAACTGTATATTTAACCCTGTTTAAAGAANTTTCGGTTGTACTCCTTATTTTCATTCCAGTTTTATTTTCATCTTTTTCGTTACTTGTAAATTTTGATTAGATATCTTTATTTTGTTATTATTTTACAGGGCAATTTGGAAATCAGTATTTAACTGTATATTTAACCCTGTTTAAAGAATTTAAAATTAAAATAAATGAAATGATCATAGAAGTCTGAAGATATTCGCCGCTCGTGTACTATGCGAGTCAAAGAAACAAACCCCATTTGAAAAGCTACTGTATATTAGAGCAGCAACCTTGGCAGATGCCCTGTTGAATTGCCTTGCAAATTTACCTGGCTTGAATCGGCCACTCCGTCCTGATATTACACCAGGTGAGTCAAATAATAGCCGGGGGCGTTTGAGAGGCTACTGCCCCCTGAATATATAAGCAATAATATTTTGCAAAAGCTGACTGAACAGCTAACATGTTCAATTACTTTTAGAATTTTTCCTGGCTGAAATCGGTCACTCCGTTCAGATTTTTACAAGGCATTTTCAAAAAAGAATTCGCTTCGAGAACAAGTGAGCAAGTTTCCCCATTACCTTACAGCAATGACTTGAGCACGCTTTAGCACGTACTATTCTCTTGGGGGAATGAGAAAGTACTTTGCTTGTCGGTTAAACTCCTTATTTACATCCCTTTTTATTTTTATCTTTACCCTTACATGTAAATTTTATAATTAGAGATATTTATTTTGTTGTTATTTTATAGGGCAGCTTGGAAATCAGTTTTTAACTGTATACTTAACCCTGTTTAAAGAATAGAAAATGAAATAAAATGAAAAAATGAATGACATGCTCAATTCAATATGTCCCAAGCTGGCATCGAAAGTACCAATGTCAAGCGCATCCTTTCATTCCTAAGTTGCACTTCGTGGGCTGAATATCTGCTGATTCTTAGAATAAATCCCAGCGAGGACCCTTTTCGATATAATTACAAGGAAAACAAATTCTAAGTTTTCACATGCACCCAAGCAGGCCTAAACTATTGTAACAGAAAGCCGACAACTGTGCTCACAGGTCAACAAAAAGTGTGTTATAAATTTTCGCAATTTTCCGGGGTATATCGTGAGGGAGGCTTGCTTTCAACGCAGTTGCTGTAGTAATCACAAGTTTCATTCGCAGTTTGCATACGGAATTAGGAATTAAATTCTCGCTGTCCCGCTCTGGGTTGCAATTATTGTAATTAAGATCTTTCTGAGATACCTTGCATGAATTTAACGCGATATTACTATCTTTGTCACAAGACCAAACGTGGACATTGAACACTTAAAAATGACAGTTGAAATAGACCTTTTAGCTCTTCTAAAAAGGTCTGGATCGAGTGATATTTTCATACATTCTTACACGATGCGTTCGATTGAGTGACGTTAGAGCTTTTGTTCCTGTTGTGCACATTCGAAAATTCCACCAAATGTTTCAAAATTGCTTTCGATTCAGATTCTTTTTCGAATAGGTCTATGGTTTGGTTGAACATCTATCTGTTTGCTAGTTCCTGTGTAAGCGTGTGTTGCTATTATTAGAAGCAATAAATTCAACACCTTAAATTGTTATCTATAAATCAAAAAGAATATTAACTAAAGCTATTTAGTTTCATTTGAGCGCATGTCAAGCATGTGTCTCGCGTGATCAGATGCAGGTCATTGATTGGGCAGTTTCAAGTGATCCTAGATGACCCAATTGGACCTGTATGGGCACGGGCACCAGCGCGTGTATGGTAATATCATTCGATTCTCTGACTACGATGGTTCTGTCTAGACTCACGACATAGTCCCAGTTATTACAACGGCAACGACAACAACAAAAAATTTCATTTCGTAAATTGAATTGAATTGTTTGCAGAAATGGGTAGTTTTAGCGCCCATCAGAGCGCACAGCATACCGATAACTACGAATATGTAATCAGTTTAGTTTTTGTGTACGAAAAATTCTTTCCGCAGAGTAATCGGTCGACAGTAAAGGAAAGGTGTGAATATTTGTGGAATTGTCTCGCTTGATAATCAAAGATTCTCACTGGTGAAGGAAATTAAGAATTAAAAAGTTTGATGGGAACAAAATCTTCTAGCAAGCTGTTCTCAGGCAGGGTGGCCCTTATAATTGAGCCAATAAAAATATTTATAATACTCTAGACTAATTCCAATTAATATCGAGAATTTTCACATGCAATGTGACTCATGATTAGACATGTCTTACTACAGGTGAAGGTACACTTGTTCCTACTGGGTGAATCAAAACATTTTTTAGACGTTTGAATGCCTGTAGCTCTAAAATCATTTATCAGATTCTTATAGACTGTGAATACCTGTGTCGCTGAAGTATCGACTTAGACAAGAAAATTCAATTTGTCAAAATCCGTCGTATGGTTCTCAAATTACAGGCGATTTTATAACAGTGCTTCTTCTTAAAATCCTTTAAAACTGGCCTAAAATCCTTGAACAAATTTTCTAGCAATTTAACCCCACAACTATCATAATCGACTTCTATCTATCTGTTTTATCTCTCAAACAAGTTGCTAGGTATAAGCATATGGTATAAGACTAGAGGCTGCTGTAAACCCGTCTACGCTACTGAATGTTATTCAGCCTCTTCGTTTATCTTTCACTATAACGAGGCTGAATTGCTAGCAAATTGTCAATGCCAATTGTCATCACCCAGCCATTTCTGCACTGTTTTGTAGGCAGCCACTTTTGCACCATTTTTGCATAATACCAATGAATTGACCGACTATTCATATGACTCATAATGGAGCATCAACATGGAGCATGAATTGTCTTTGTGCTGCAAACTTTGACCCCTTATAGTTTGGTGAAGAACTCTGACCCCTTATAGATTAAGTCAAAGTCCGCGAGCAGGCTACACAATTCTTTTTGAATAAATTCATTTTTCGTCAGCTGTATCTTGAATTTCTCAAGGCAGTTCTTGAATAATCCTATATCTGTCACCGATATTGAGGGCTTATTAGCAAAAAAGTATTTATCCATAGTTTAGTTTGCATTTTGCAACAAATTTTCTCCCATACTGACAGATTCCAGCCAGAAAAATTCACAGCTACTGGAGGAAGATTTTGCTTGTTGATGTCTTATTTGAGGAGGGCTGGGTAATTTCTAGCCTGATAACCAGACCCGATTTTAAAAGAAATAAAATTGGGTCTGGTTATCAGGCTAGGTAATTTCTACCAGGAAGCTAAGAAAAAACTTGGGTTGTTTTGCAACAGCAACTAGTCTAAAAATTTTACCGTTACAAAAACGCAAGAAGTTCGAAAAATCTGTTTATTTCGACTTGATGAAATTAGGAAAGTTCAACTAATGACGTTGATATCCGGAGGAAGGTTTGACCATTTTCTGGACTCGGCAAATTGAAATGATTTTTATATTTGATGAGATGCCACGCAAGAAAGAGATCTACGTTAAACCTTATTTTTCAATATATAGAAATGCACCGAAACTAAAATATACCTGAAATCGGTACAGTCCAGCAACTTAAAAAAAACTAGAAACAAATTTCGAAAACATGTTTTTCAAAGTCTCAAATTAATGACGGCTAAAGTCTTGCAGAAGATGACGTCATATGATATTTCTTTGACGTCAAAAGCCATTACTCCAGTTGCTTCCACTCCCAGAGGACGATTGACTTGAAAACATCTGACAAGCCGAATGTTTATGCAATACAGGGAAGTCATCGCTTGTCCAGTATGCGTTTATGGACATTGATGGACAATGGACAATGCTTCCTGGTTGATTAAATTTTTCCCAAAAAGAATTTTGTCCCAGTTGTGCCTTGTGTCAGTCCATAGCCACCCCCCCCATAACCCAATATCTGTGTCTAAAGTGTTCTCTCTCAGCGTCAATTCCCGATCCAAAAATCCAAAAGTCCAAATCAATACGGCAAAGATTGTGCGAAAAAGCACTGGAACTTCGAAACAGACAAAATAGCTTCCAGCATACAGGCAACCTAATATTTCAATGGGGCCCTCTGGGGGGGGGGTCCAAGTTCCCATATTCCCCCAATTTATTTCTGTGTGTTCCTTTGTTCCTTGTGCGAAAAAATCAGAAAATCTTTGATTTTGTTCCCTAAAGATATGATCTTAAAAAAAAAATGCGTTTCCTCCCTCGCAGACTATTTTCACCAATGTTCTCTTATTCCCACCTTAAAAATGCTGAGTATCCCCTGTTCCCTAAACCCCTGGGAGGGCCCCTTCAAAGCATCTTGCTCAGAAAGTTTAGTTGGCTCACAAGCAAAAAGCAAAGATGTTTTGAAGCAAATGACCTCTTCAAGAAAGTTTTAAACATGAAATGAAAATATGTTTTACCAGTAGAATTGATCTTTATCGTCCTAAATGGATTCAGAATTTAAACTGAAGATTTGTACAGCGTTTTATCAGTAGAATGTTGTAGTCAGGGACAGTGCAAAGTTTATTTCATAACATGGCCGGTGCAAAACGTAACGGGGCAACTACTTTTGTTTAGCTTGTACAGAACTGGGTCAACAGTTTTTACAAAGCAAATATGAACGGGGCAGTACCTTTTTATAAGCTCGAGATGAAGTTTGAAATATGAAATGGCTAATTTTGAGGCCAAAATTGTGGATCATGCAAGTTGAGAAATGCTTGGAAGGATGTGTATGAACATGATGCAAAATGTCCTTGTCAGTTATTTGCAAGAATGATTCATCAGTCATTTCTCTTCATCTTCAAAGTCGATTTCTTCGTTTACAAAGTCTCGTAAGGGCAAGAATTGATTATGTTATGGTCTTTGGCTAATTCGTCGGTGGTGCGATACAACATTTGTTGTTCATGAATACGGGGCAGATACATTTTTTTAAGGAAAGGGTGACGGGGCAGTTGGTTTTTTGGCAATAATTTCATACAGGGCGAGCAGATTTTTTTGCAAGAATTTTTGTTCTCCACCGGCCATGTAATATAATAAATTTTGCCCTGTCCCTCATATGAACATTGAATGTTTCGACCAGCTCTGTAAAGGACTGATTTCTGTTGGGTGGTGGTTTACCGACCCAACTAGCAAGGTTAATGGGTATCTGATCACCGGATGTCCCAAAAAAGGAAAAACATTTAAAACGTCACTAAAATTAGATCAGAGAAAACTACTCTAAAAATGTTCTGACGAAAAGTACGCTAGGTCAATGGACAATTGACAATTATCTTTTCAGATATTGTTTATCCTTGGGATAGCTTTATTTAGCTAAAATTGGATGGTTGGGAGTTGGCTGGTTTGAAGCATACTGCGAACTGCAGATATAAAGATAGAAAATTGTCTTTTTTGTATCGAGCTTCTAATGTTGTCAAAAATGTTGGAAAGAAAGCACTCTATCATGCAATTTGAATTTCTGTGAAAGATCTCTAAATTTTGTGTCCTGGGCAAACACTATACCACACCTCTGAAAATCATGGTTCAAAAATAAGGCTTTCGAGTTATCATAGGCTAACATAATGTTTTGCAACTGGCGGATGTTATATTGTGAGCAAATTACACTTGAACCATTTGAATCCTGGTGATTTTTAAGGTGGGCATAGGGACAGTGGAACCAATCTGGCGGGAGGAATGAGTGTCTGATATACATGTAGATTTAGCTAAGTTTTTCATAGCAAAAGTCTGTTCCCAAAACCAGACTTTTTGGACAGTACATCGCACTAATTCTCCAGAAACTGGGTAGGTTTATTTTTCTCATGGGCATACAGAAGACCATAAAATAAACTCATTTTATAAGAAATCGCTTATAAGAAACGGTAGGCTCAATTTTTCGAAAGTTAAGAAACAACCCTACCTGAATTGAAAAAAGCTAAGAAACTTCTGCAATTTTCAGTTTTAATTTTCCTATCACACTCAAAAATATTTTGACATTGTGCAGTTAAAGCAACTGTTTGGATCAGGAACGCCGGAGAGGGGGGGCGCGGGGGGTCAAGCGCCCCTCCTGCCCTTTCCTAACGGGGGCAAGGGGGGCAAAAGTGCCCTTTCAATGAAAAACAATAATTTACTTTGAAACTTGATAGAAAAGCCGCCATAGCTTCATTCCCTTATCAGAAACACACCAGTATCGAAAAATGACTGGCAATTGCAACTTCAAAATAAGCAATATGCGATTTTATGCGATTCGGAATGAGGACATGTGGAGGAATGGCCGAAAAATTTCGTGAAAGAACATGATTAATGTTCGTTAAAACGTTTTTGATAGCATTTTAAGCCAATCTAAAGGGCGTGGCCATAAAAATTTTCCCGGGGAGAGTACCCCCAAGCCCGCCAATTTTTAGGCTCGCTTCGCTCGCCTTCGGTCTCGATTGCCCTTACCCTCCTAGTCGCCCCCCTTGCCCTACCATCGTTCCGGCGTCCCTGGTTTGGATACTATTTTGAGTGCGAATCATGTTATTTACTCGCTTTGAGATCTTACTAAGTAATTTAGGAACCCTTTAGACAAGACAAAATCAACTCTAAACTTCCGGCAATAAAAATATAAGAAACACGTAAGAAACTTGTGGTAGCAAAATGGCCCAACAATTTAAGAAACTGCCTACCAGCCCCGGACCTTAGTTTCTTATAAAAAATGAGTGTAATACTACAGGCTAACCCTTGGACTGTTTATTTGTCTCTAGAAAAGTGAGCATATTTGAGCAGCTGCTGCTTTGCTACGACCAGTAGCTTTTTGAGACCTTGATACTTTTCCAAGTGTATCCTTTCACCCAAGATCTGACATGGGCTTTCAAGTGTATCATTTCGCCCATGGTTACTTTCAAGTGTATTCTGTCACCCATGATCTGACACGCACATGAGCTGCACAGTAGCCTCAGTTCTGAGCCTCGGTTTTGAAATATTCCGAGAAGCTTTCATCATGAAGCTTTATACGTTGTCTCTTGAAAGGGTGCCAGCCTCGGTTGAAAGATGTGTTAAAAATAAGGAGCTCCACTAAGACGTGTTTGACCATAAGAACCACAAAACTTGTACCAAATTGACAATATAGTAAAGGTTATTCAGAACTTCTTAACTTGGAGAGTAATATAGAAGCTGGTGACAAGAATATGAGCCGTGACTTGTGTCCCAAGGTGTGCAACTTTCAATCAAGGTCTTAATAACATTTACATCTCATTTGCTAGAATTCTGCGGTCGATATCTCCGATCTGGAAACAACGTCAGGTTAGGTTGATTCATTGGGTAATTCTGTTGTGACCCATTCACATCCTATCACACCACTCATAAAACACATCTCTTCTCTACTCTTACAATATGTAGGAAGACATTGGAGTCAAAACGTACGGCTTTAAATTCACACATTTCGATTCTGTGGTCATAGCAAGAGCTGTATGAAATATGTAGATTAGGCCAAAGTTAGACCCGTGCTTGTCCTCGTGGAGAAAATATCAGTCATGTTTTACTTTGTCTGCTCCTCAGCTTTCCTTGACATTCTGATCTTCACGGCTAGTGTTAATAAATGTTCATTCACATCACCTGTTGTCCAATTTTAGTAGCCTATTGCTTGGCCTCTGCAAACTTTCCTGTAGTCACAGCAATCTCGCGGTCTTCTCGAGGTTATCTCGCGATTTGGGGGAGATTCGGGAAAGTGGAACTGTCCATTTCATATCGCTCTTGGTCACAACTTCATAGCAACAAGCCTGCGCACTGCTTCCTCCGCCATCTCTCCACCGCAGTGCAATGAGCGTTGATGCTGTGTACAGGTTACGAAGTGACACAAAATTAAATATATTTACACATTTTTCTTGTTGTCGCGCGAACAATTAGGCCATAATGAAACGGTATGAAGTAAAGTAAAAGCACTCACTTCGCTCGCACAAGGAAGAAAAAGCACTCGCCTATCCTTGTTTTGGGGGTACCCGTCTTACGTTGCTTGTTTTCGGGAGTCTTGTATCGTCTTATTAGTTTGTGACATCATCCAGAATTTTTGGCCTTATAGGTCTGAATACTTTACTGTAAAAAGCAATTGCAAATCAAAGTTTCAAATTTAACCTTGTCTTGTCCACAGCTTCCGTGTTTAGTTTCGGATAAAAAAGTGAAAATATGTTAGTTACTTTTCAATAGTATGATACAATAAGCGCTTTACTTTCACAACTCGCTCAATTACTCCTCACAAATTCTGGGTTCAAATTTTTTTCAGTATCCTTCTAGTGACCAATGTTTTACGCAAGACATCGAAAGACGATCAAAACTCTGATATCAAGATTTGTAAGAACTTAACAGAAGAGTTTGACCCAGTGAATCTGACCTGGAAATTAAAAAGAGAACCAGAAAGTTCCAAATCGAAATATCACTTTATTTCACTTAAAAACATCACATTCTCAATTACAGCGTTATCTCATTAGCCTAACCATAAGAATACGGCCCAAATTTTGTCATCGAGTTGATTGGATTATGCAATTTTTAGACCACTGACAAATTCAGAAACGATTAGATTTCGAGGTTAACTTTTTACCCTGAAGCAAATTCAGTATTGGGTCTAAGATAAAACCTTGTTGAGAATTATATGAAATGTAACTATATTTTAGTGTTTGGTATTGGAATGTTAGATTGGATTATGTTGGAATATTAGTCTTTACAAAGTGCGTTTCGTATGCTGAAGGTGGTGACAAGCAAAATGTACCACAGTACCAAAGGGGCAGTACCAAGAATTAAATAATTTTGTACCAACCAATACCTCTAAGGTCAGTACCAGGGACTGATTGAACCAGGAAAAGTACCACTTCAGATAGAAAATTACAGTTACCTATTGGAAATATATTGATAAAGTCCAAATGATGTTATTTCTGTGTTCTAGTTCTAGTTGATTGGTTATTTCCGTGTTCTAGTTCTAAGAAAAGTTATCGGTGCCCCCAATAATTCCTACCATTACGCAATACAAAACAGTACCAGATACTATAGGGGCCAGCCCCCAGTGCCATCTATACCCATACCCCCTGTCACCATCCTCTGTGCGAAAATGAACATGTAAACAGTAAAGTTAACGCTGTGATTTTAGCGTCAAGCGCTGGAAGACCTCATCGAGTTTGTGGCCACTTGTCATGAAGCTCTAGTTGTGTTGATGGTGCTCAAAGCCCGTCCGCCGCCTAACCGTCCGCCGCCTAACCGTTCTCATTGCAATTTGAAAGGATTTAACCACTGAGCCTTCAACACCGTCAGCACCGTTTGCTCCTCACAAACTTTACAATTTGTAAAGGAAGTACAACAATCATCTTTGCAAATCATGAACAAAATTTTTAGCATCCCTCTAGCAGCACTTACATAGCTGTTTCAACTTTTGGCATAAAAACAAAATAGAACTTTGCGTCAAATCCTTACAGTGGGCAAAAATTCAAGAAATAAAATTCCCCTCTGATTCACTAATGCAAGAATTTGAAAAGGTGTGGCTGAAAGCAATGCTTCTCAGCGGGAAACATATTTGAAATTCGACAATGTCAGTCGATATTTCTTAATTTTGACATATTGTCAATCTTTGACATATTGAGGCTGCCTTGTCCACGTCATGTTTCAAAAAGCACTACATATGTTTCAGAACATCTTTTCAATTTCAAAAAATGATATTAAGAAACAACTCGAATTACGATATTATCTACTTTCTGCCATATTAGAATGGAGACAACAATTGACATTCAATTCTGGTACATGTCTTGCGTTTTGAGTAGTAATCGACAAAGGAAGTGTTCACAGTGCAGTTTTGGCAAAAAAGTACCTGAGCTTTTCTGTACCGGGTGTCCCAAAATGATGTATTATCGTTTGGTTGCTCATATGTCCATAACCGATGAACCGATTTTCAAAAACTGGTAAAACCATAACCAACATCTTTAAATACAATTTAGCCTTTAGGAAATCAAATAAAACAAAATGTTTGAAAATCGGTTGATTGGTTATGGACATGTAAGCAATGAAACAATAATACATCATTTTGGGACACCCGGTATGTTAGCAAAGAACATTTTTTAACAGTTATAATATGACATATAGGCTCAAGGAAATAAGATATGCATGTTCTCGTAGGCCTAGGAAATTCGTTTCTCTTGCGAAAAGACCCAGCCAAAGATCATCTGTCTCATAAACTATGAAACCTTGATATAAAACTCCAAAAATTATTTTCTTTTACATTGTTGCGGGCTTAGTAGCTTTTCTATCCCCTCTGATAAAGGAACTCCTGCGTGATGTGCAAGTGTTATGAGTGTTGTAGCGAGAGCGATGCGAGCGCTTTATCTCGTAAAGGCTAGTTACCAAGCAATTTAATTTCACATAATCAAAATTCGTTTAACCCTAAACTCTATTCAATTGCATAGCGATATTTTCTTTGAAAACGATAGAATTTCCACCAACTTGGAAAATTCCACTGACTGGAAACTGGCCTCAGGTCCTGCACTTAAAGATGCGCAAAACAAGAAGGTGAAAAAATGTTGTGAATACAGAATTCCTGCTAAGTATTATGGTAATGCAAAGTATTTTATCAATCAAGGGGTGTATCACATCATTCCTTCAAAAAGCATGTGAGAATTCTAGGCCAACAAAAGGATTTTCAGATTTCTGGGCATTGATTTGCCCCCTTGGGATCAATTTTACAAGACGAAGATTCAACTTCTCCAGAGGCTCTCACGAGAAGGAGCCAAAAGAACGGCTTATGAAACAAAATTAAATCGATGACAGACATCTCACTCGTACCATTGATCAGCCAATGAGGGGCTTTCCTGTCAAGGGTGGAACTTTTAAACGGCTTTGGATCACTTCATCTATAAAACAAACTGCTTTAAGTCTGTAGTCATGTTTGCTATATAATTTATTGAATTCAGAACCACTCCTTACGCTACAGGTGTTAATCTATCAATTGTAGAATTATGGAACACACTCGTTGCCGAAAGTGGCCTATCTTTTAGGAGGCGCTAGCCGCACGTACGTTTAAAGAGCCATTGTTACCCAGGATCCTTTGCAGGCATGCTGCAATTTCAAACTTTATAAAAATCAAATATTGGCCCAAGCGGAAAAGATTAAGCCCTCCCTTTGTTGTGCCCTAAAGTTGTTCAAAAGTTGTAGTAAGCTGTTCCTATGTCGTAACCAAAAGTTGTCCAAAAGTTGTAGAGAGGTGTCCCTTTGTTGTGAAAGCCTCTACATCAGATATAAAATATGGCCTAAATATTGGATATTTTTGTATAATCCCATCTAAAATGACCCATCTAAAAGAGCTTAAAAATCGCTTTAATAGTGCCCTAACAAAGGAAACCTTTTTTACTACGAAGGCTGCCTTTTTTACATTTCAAGCAATATTATCGCATTATTACATTATTACATATATCTCATTATTACATTTCGAGTGTGCAATGAAAATAGTCCTGACAAACTCCTAGCCTTTTTAGGCCATGTTTTTTCACAGAAGCACAAGGAAACAAAGAGCTTTAGGTAACAAGCCTGGAACCCGGGAACATACTCTGGCGCAAAGCCCACTCTAGCAATGACTGGCACAGCATAGGTTCCAAATCTTTAACTCGGCGTAGTGGGTGTAAAATTCAATGACCCATTTCTTCCGATTGAATGGCTTGAAAGAAACTTTAGATACTTATCTATAATTCTACCGTTGGACTTTTCAAAAATTTTGAATATTTTTCAAGATTGCAGCGTTTCCTACATTTCAACTCATTTGAAAATGTGACGTTATCAAATTTCTAAATCATAAACCAGATGAGTGACAGATTTTTGCTTGAGGCCATATTGTAGGCATTCATAAACTATGGTTTCCTTCAGAATTATTTTCATGTTGCGTCAAACAGTTTAGAAATTACGATAGTTTTAAGTTTTTTTGAAAATTTTTCTCAAATTCTTCAAAAAGGAGAAAAGCACGCTAACTCTGAAAATGTTGAAGATTTCAGAAATGTCCAACGGTAGAATTATAGATAAATAGCTAAACTTTCTTTGAAGTCATTCACTTCAAAGAAATAGGTTACTGAATTTTACACCAGCCTTTTCAAAGATTTGGAACCTATGTTG
>REGL01000026.1:534138-547501 GCA_004194395.1 Aurelia aurita complex sp. Pacific | reverse complement strand
CCTGTGAGGTACAGAAAACACCTGGTAATTTCAGCGATGTAATAAGTATTCACCGAAAGGGTTGAAAATCCATAGGATATTAAAAGGGCCATGTTTATTTGAAATAAGCCAAACTAAACACAACAAGCGTTGGCTGCTAAAATGACAAAACTGCGCGGTACTCTGAAGCTATGCAGAACATTGTATGCCGTGGGCCTTTTCGCAATGTCTAGCACTTAGAATTTATGAAGTACTAAATATTTCGTATCAGTCGATTACAAAGTTACCCACTGCTCTTACATTTGGCGCCCTCTTAAAAGCAGCTTACATATGTTTCGCATAAAACTAAGCATTTGCCAAAAAATCCAAAACTTAAAAACATACATACCGCCTTTCTTTTTAACAGGTCAAATGATGGTGACGTCTGAGCTCGCACTTTCCTGAAATTCAGATTTCCAAATTGTGCAACAGCAATTTAGAGTTGTCGGTCAAACTACTTGCAAAATGAATACACTGAAAAATTCGTCAAATTCATTTGCGACTCCTCCTTAACAAGAATTCGATTGAAAGGGGGAGAGAGTTTGTCACGTGATCTAGTGCGAAATGCGCCAGGTGATCAGGTTTCATAGTTGTGAATTCTGACAAAATGAACAACTTGAACAAAACAGGGAACAATTGGAACGAAAGAGGGAAACAGTAGAACAATCGCAGCGCTTGGCGCTAAAAACCGCAACTTCACCTTCACTACATTGAAGCATAGCCAATTTTCTATTGACTATCATTGAGGCAGCATAGGAATCAAATGTTTCCGCCGATTTTCGCTCGTGGCCCATGGCCGAAACCTTCAAAGCCCCATTTTCACTGACCAATCAGACGGTGAATATGCGAAGAAGACAAAAGAAACCAGTGAAGATTTTCTAAATTTTACCTACCTTTATGAAACGCAACTAGGACAAAAAACTGCTTGAAGTTCCCCAACTCTTTCATAAGAAATCTACTCTCCCGAAACTCCACCAAACCTGGAGGTATTTTAACCGGCATCAAACATTGCATACCCACACATCTGAAAAGTAGATTTCTTCACAAAAATTCAGGAAATTTCAAGCAGTTTTTGTCCGGTTGCGTTTTATGAAGGTAAGTAAAATTTAGAAAAATCTTCACGGGTTTATTCTGTCTTTTTCGCTTATTCGCCGTCTGATTGGTCCGTGAAAACGAGGCTTTGGAGGTTTCGGCCATGTGCCACGAGCCATTCGGCCATGGACGACATTTGAGCCCTATGCTGATTGAGGCAACGTCATTTGATAAACAGGGTTTTCGAGAAGCAATACGTCATCACAATTGTCGGCAAAATGTCGTGATTTTAGCACATGATTATAACGTGAAAACATGCATTGAAACAGGTGCTTAGAGAATTTTCGTAAAGCATGATTGATCCTAAAAATGAGTGCAACAAATAAAAAACTTCATCGATAAACAACATTTGAAATACACTCTAGGGCGAATTTATTAAAACGAAGGATACAGATCTGTTTAAAACTTAGCAACTTGAGTATGGTGACAGGGGGTAATTGTGGCACTGGGTACTGGCCCCTACGGTAACTGGTACCGAGGACATTTTTCGAGGACTTGAAACATGATAATTATCAATTTTTTTATTCCAAAGTTTTACCCAGCATTTTCCCGTAATTTTCTGTTTAAAGTGGTACTGTTTTCCTGTTGACCTTAATGGTACTGGATGAGTACTACTGTGTATCGGATGTTTTGGAACCTGGTACTACCCCAGTGGTATGGTGGTACATTTTAACCTGTCGCCATCCTCTAATTTGGCAGCTTCAAGAATAGATTTCACGTCTTCGACACCCGACCATAACATTTTGCTTCTCTGTTTCTTCTAATTTGATTGAATGCATTCAGAGGTGTAAATCCATCCTTCAACAAGGCCAATCGCTTTGTCTTTTTGGAAACCAGAATCTATTGTTTCACAACATTTGCCCTTGCTAGCAAAAATATTTAATTTCCAGTTATTAATGGCGGAATAGGCACATTTTATTGTTCAACCGACAAAGCAGTTTTGGCGACGAAAGGGTTTGTTTCCGACCTGATTTGGATATACGTACAATTGCAGAGTCGTTCTCTCATGAATCAAAAAACAACATATTTTTGATGCTGCTGTGAGATGACAAACAAGAATGTGTTTTTGAGCACAGTTGCCTTGTACGAATTACATTNAACAAGGCCAATCGCTTTGTCTTTTTGGAAACCAGAATCTATTGTTTCACAACATTTGCCCTTGCTAGCAAAAATATTTAATTTCCAGTTATTAATGGCGGAATAGGCACATTTTATTGTTCAACCGACAAAGCAGTTTTGGCGACGAAAGGGTTTGTTTCCGACCTGATTTGGATATACGTACAATTGCAGAGTCGTTCTCTCATGAATCAAAAAACAACATATTTTTGATGCTGCTGTGAGATGACAAACAAGAATGTGTTTTTGAGCACAGTTGCCTTGTACGAATTACATTGTGGCTAAGTGCAGCCATATGTAGATAAGTTGATTATTTTGTGGCACAATAAGAAAGAACCGGTCCTCCTCACGGAACGATCTCGTCTGTGCCTTGTGGTCTCCGTGTCATCCAATATTAAAGATTAGGGTGCAGGAGATCTACAACGCCAAGTTGTCCTTTACCTTTGAATGAAAGTGTTGTCGCGCAGTGGTGTAATCCTCTGACTTTGCAGTCAGGCGGTCAGGGTTCGATACCCGCCAGTGCTCCACCACTTGAGCATCATGACAAGAGGTGGCGGACTCGATTAGGTATTTTCTACTTCTGCGATCGCAGCGATTGGCGCTAAAAAACGCAACTTCCGCTGTCTAGAATTTCTTTGGGTTACATGTATTGGTGCAAGTGTGTTTTGTCACATTGTAAATTCTCATGAGTATCAGTATTTTGAGGGCAGATATTCCCGTGGCCTTGATTCTAACACTGCCTTAGCACTTCATAACCACGACAGTTGAATGAATGCATATGCAGACCCACTCTAAAAATTGACCGAGGTTATCCAATTTCAAGAGGCCAGTCCTTAATGATAACGATTCCAAGAGGCTGTCATATGAAATTCTCCAGAATTTAACTCAACAGAGAATAACGGTGTGGAAAATCAACTTAAGTCAGTAACGTAACGTTACGCGCAGACAAATCAACAGGTTGGCTTCTGTGCCTCTTTGAATCCAACAAATCAACCAATCAGCTGGCTTCCAACAATCATGAAGTCATGTGAGCTTTCTCATTGGGTATTTTCAAACGAGACAAAGAAGAGCATAACTACTAAACACTTTGGCTCTACTCGAGTCGAGTGTAGCATGGGCAAATTTTGCAAGCAAAGGACACAGGTCTGACCAGAGTCGATAGAACTGGTCTGATCAAGACAAAAGCAATGTTTTGCAACCTAAAGAATGGAGTTCCCCTTCGAACTGCCAACTATCAAGTTTTTCTCGCTTTGCGCATTTTGATTTGATTGAGCGCACTCACAGGTGTGAAATCTATTCTCCTCTAAATCCCTTCGTCTTCTCGGAAACCTAAATCTTTTTTTACCAAATTTGCCTTGCTCTTTAGTGTAACGGAGGGTTAAAGCACATATGTCACGTTAGCAACTGGTTAATACAACAAACAAATTTGGAGTGGAATTCCACTGTTTCATGACTTTTTATTTCTGTTTCATGAATTTTTATTGCAATGAAAATTCAGCCTCAATCCTGTGCTTTGTAATAAACAATAGAGAGGATTGTATTGCATGAACCAATCAGCTTCATGACATATGCCCTTTAACAGAGCAGAGAAGACACATGGCCCTCTGTTCTAGTACCTTCTCTGTTAAAGCAATTTTTGACTCCTTGAAATGTGAAACGAAAACAAAAACTTATTACCTTTTGCCCTTCTCTCTGTAATCAAAAAGCTTCAATTGATCCAATGACTCTGTCCTGCAAAATAAAGGCACAGACTTTAAATACAGCAATGTGACAAGCTTTTTAGACCAAGTCCTTTATTTGCTCATCAGCTGCAGCTGATCATAAGATTCTTAATTCCCTATATGATGCATTGCTCTTTATATGCTGCGCAAAATCTGCAACAATTGATCAACGATAAACCCAAATCTGAAGGAGATCGCTTACAATGCACTTGATTTATCAAGTGTTATATGATTTGATGACATTTGAAATAAGAACAATGCTTATGTGGTCAGAAAAACCCTTCCCGAATTTAACACGAATTTCATTCACTTTCAAATCTTTAATAAAAATCTTCAATCCAAAGTAATTCATAAAGAAATGCGCCTCCTTTTCTCTGCAGCCCACACGCATACTTTGACACCGGTATAAGTTCCTCCAGACCCCACCCAGCTACAATGATTCGCTATTTCCTTTTCAGTTTATGCACAGGCGGGGTGAGAATTGCTCGTTTCAAGCGGCTGCGACAGATTGAAATGCAAGAACTACAGGGGTGAATAACTTGAAGCTTACTGCACCAATAAAATTCGTACAATTTCAATTTCATTCTCCAAAAGCCTAACATAACGATACGGTTATACACTTAAACAGAACAAGGGCAGATTGTGTAAGACAGTAGCATGAGTTGCTTTCATTGACACCTGAATTCAAAGCGATTAGCGATCGAAGACAAAGGAAATTCTCTCAACCAGTAATTCAAAACAAGCAAAGCTGCAAAAGTTTCTCTGAAACACAGGTAGCTAGCGCGCTCGTTGTGCATTCCAGAAATTTTTCTAAAGAGCAAACATGAGCATAAATCGAAAGAGGAAGGATATATCTACACATCTACCTCGGCCATTTCATTTCTTTGGTTCAGAAGCTGAGCAGTAAGTGTTTTAATTACACCCAAAAATATAAGAGAATTGAATCGCCTCCCAATCGGCTTCTGAACGAAACAAATTAAATGCCCGAGACAGATGTGTAGATATACCCTACTTCTTTCGAGCTATGCTCATGTTTGCTCTTAAAAACGATTTCTGGAATGCACAACAGGCGAGCTAGCTACCTTGGGTTTCAGTGAAACTTTTGCGGCTTTGCTTGTTTTGAATTACTGGTTGAGAGAATTTCCTTTGTCTGCGATTGCCAATCGCTTTGAATTGCGGTGTCAATCAAAAGCAACTCATGCTATTGTCTTAAAAAATATGTCCTAGACTGTCCTAGACTAGACTAGACGAGACAATTAAACCTAAACTAAACTCTGAGCTTTATATATAACAAATCAAAACAATCAGAATAATAATAATTGCAAACAACAGTAGAGAAAGCTTCAAGATGGATCGGCAGGGGTTTCATTTATATGTTCATAGCTGGTGAGCGAGCTCGATTCGATGAACTTATATATTTCAGTACTTAATTCTAATCTATTGCCTTATGTATCTTCCAGTCTCTATTGCTATTCGATAGTCAGAGTCTGAACTTACTCACAACTACTCTTATCTTTATGTTTCTTACAAGGCAAGACCTAAATTTGCATAAATGGAAATTCTAACATGCATGTAGGCTTCTTTCGTTCGTCTGGGTATTGCCAATAAAATGATGACCAATTCAATTCATTCACCGAATAAAGGGAGTTTTAGAAAATGAGGGCTTTACTTTTTGGTGCAGCACCGTTCTAATCAACTTAGCCCCGACTTACCCCTACCGTTCATAACATGTTGCCTTGCTTTGCACAATTCTTTGAAGTTTTGGGTGGAAAGAAGAAAGTTTCTGTATGACCTGCCTTTCTAGGATAGGGTAAGCATTCTACTATGTATCATTTGTAGGACTGGGTGCCCCCTTCCTATAGGCACCGTCACCTCTGAACCTTCCTATATCTTCGATTTCTAGAGGCCCTCCCAGGAAGGGTCAACATTCCTTTGTTCACCACTTATTTTCCGCTTGTTTATTTGTTCCCTGTTAGATGAATTCGATAATTTATCATTTGTTCCCCGAAAATGTTACTTTTGGAAAATGTGATCCTTTGTTCCTAAATACTAGACAAATGTTCCCATTTTTCCAGCTAAAAATATTTCAGATGTCCCTTGTTGGGCCTTGTTCTCTGAAACCGCTTGGTTGGGAGCATCTCTTTCAGGAAATAAGAACATGGGCTAATCAGGCTAAAAAACAATGGATGTTTAGACGCCGCAGTTGTGTTCGATTGCTGCAGCTTTGATCTTTGCGGAGGAGGACCGCAGAACTGCAGACATTATTCCTCCGCAGGTATATATTAGTTGCAGCGCTCCTCCATAGAAGCACACCAGCAGTGTCTAACTACCGATGCAAAAAATATCCTTGAGATCTTCGAGTCACCTATCACCTATCATAGATGTTTCCCACTTTATGTTTAGCGCTTGTCACCTACATGTCTGTTGGTTAGTATAGGTTCCAAATCTTTAAAAAGGCTGGTGTAAAGTTGAATGACCTATTTCTTTGAACTGAATTACTTCAAAGGAACTTTAGCTATTTCTCTATAATTCTACCGTTGGACTTTTCTGAAAGCTTCAATATTTTCAGAATTAGAATGTTTTTCTTCGTTTTCAAGAATCCAAGAAAAATTTTCAAAAAAACTTAAAACCATCGTAATTTCTAAACTGTTTGACGCAACATGAATTAATTTCGAAGAAAACCATAGTTTATGAATGCCTACAATATGGTATCAAGCAAAAGTCTGTCACTCATCTGGTTTATTATTTAGCAATTTGATGACGTCACATCTTCAAGTGAGTTGAAATGCAAGATACGCTGTAATTTCGAAAAATGTTCAAAATTTTTGGAAAGTCCAACGGTAGAATTATAGATAAGTATCTAAAGTTTCTTTCAAGCCATTCAATCAGAAGAAATAGGTCATTGAATTTTACACCCACCTTTTTACGCTGAGTTAAAGATTTGGAACCTATGTCCTGTTGGTTCAGGTCTGTGTCTGTTTAAGGTGAACAAAGATCTTTGTTATAAATCTTCGACAGCAATTCATCAATCTGACTTGATTCCAGGTATCCGAAATCAAATTCTTTTCTCAGGAAATTACGGATTGCGTTTAAAGATTTGTTGATTAACCTCAAGAAGTTATTTAATAAGCAATAATGATGCTTCAAATCTCATAGATTTCCCTGGGAAATATCGAATTTAACCAAAATTGGATGTCAATGTCATTTTATCAATGAAATGTTATATCCATTTCCAAACAAGTCGATTTTCGCGTTCACACATTGCGCAGTTGTACTAAAACAGGACTGCAAATAAACATATTCATACAAGGTAGGCGCCCTTGGCAATGGCAATAGGTTATCACTTCGGCTCCTTAATTTTTCACTCACCGTGAATTTAAACCAACAGATTTGTGGAGCTCAATTTATCGTTCATAAAGGCTTCGTAGCAGCCTTTTGCCAGAAAATTATTGCACTCCCTAGATCCTCTTCTGAATGTCAAAATGGTTTGTTCGCTAAATATTTTCTTGGGCGCAACATACAGAACGTCGTCAGGTAGGATCCGTACGAGCAAAATTTAAAATATTGGTAACTATTTCAGGATTTGAGATCAGCCTCTTCTTCCTCTAACTCCTCTTCTAACTCTAACTCTGTGGAACTCTTCTACCTTTCACATCCACTGACTATTCATTTGCGCTTGCACCAGCCCTTCGCAGTTTTCAAAAATTCAGGCAATGAAGCTAGAATTGAAGTTAGAGTAACTAATTAACTTTCAAGTCTCCATGAAACAGTGCGAAATCATAACATTAGTCATGAAATAAGATTTGTTTTCAGATTTCTGACGTCATTAAACACTATGTAACTGTTCAATGGCGCCAAAGAAACTCTCGAATAAAATCATGGCCATGATACCAATCAAATGCGCGCGCACCCTGTCAGTTTAACAGTGCAAACAAAAGGGACAGATCAGGCAACTGCGTAAAGTTGTGTCATGGTGCAATGTTATAACGCAGCGTTTGATCATGTTAGCTTTTGAATCGAAAAATCAAGAATCGACATTGTTAAAAGCTGGCCCGGGCCAAGTTAAAAATATAATCTATTGTATTCAACAACTTTGACGCCTGGCGTTTCATTGTGTGGCGAAGGGAACAATGGGTTTATGGGCGTTTCTTCAGCCTATTTATAGCAGCTTGTCGATATATCCATGTCTATTCCCTTTAAAGATTTAAAGGGACCTTGGCCAATCACATAACCTTGCAACTGGCATGCTTGTGAATACATACTTTTGTGGCCTCTTTGTTGTCACAGTTTTTACGGTCCACGAGAATGGCCGCAAAAAAAAAGAGATGACACGTAACAAAGCATGCTGGTTGCAAAGGTGCCTTAAAGAGCAATTGTCAGCCAGGGTCCTTTGCGGCCACGCTGCAATGTCAGACTGTCTGAATATCAAATTTGGCCTGGGCGGAAAATGTGGATTCACACTGCAGAAGTTTGATAGAAAAATCAACTAAAGGCGAACTTTTCTGTCACTTCAAGGAGGGCCCCTTGAAAACCAGCTTCTGCTGAAGGGCAACCCTCCTTAAAAGAATTAAATATGAAAAAAATATGAATATGAATTCAATTACTGCAGTGTGTATCCATATTTTTTCTCAGACCAAATTTATTTTCAGACAGTCTGAAATTGCAGCGTGCCTGCAAAGGACCCTGGGTGACAATGGCTCTTTAAGGCATGTGGAAGAAACTATCAAGTGCTATCAAACAATAGATCAGTAAAAGAATTTGTTGTCAAGAGCAAAATGTTGTGTTACGGCAAGTTCTAAGAATTTAAGGATTCTTTGCATTGTATCAACCAGGATAAACCCCAAACAAGGTTCATAGGTCAAGGGTTCTAATACATGGTTCAAAGATCAAAGGTGAGATTTTCTTTAGGTCATGAGGTTTTTACAGGCGATTGGTCAAGATACATAGGTTATATAATTATTCATTAAAAATTCTAAACAGGATAAATTTTATTCATAACAAAGAATGAGAAAAAGTCTGAAAATATCAATAATTGGGAGGGTGTCGTTACAGCAGCATGACTGGCAATTTGTGCTAAGTAGATAGCTAACGCATGGGTATGAAACCTTCCTTCACTAACTCTGCCATCTAGAGCTGTGGATAAACACTAAAATAATGCAATCGAAAGCTGAGCTTCAATAAACAGAAACATGAAATATGAAAGAAAACATTGTTGCTGTGCGTGTTGTATGTCGTCTGTATCAATAAAATAGTAATTTCTTTAAAATACAACTGTGTATGCAGACTAAGAATAGTACCTAAGAAATTACTGTTTTATGAAATTTAATACATGGGGAGAGGGTTGGAATAAGCTCCAAATAAGCTGGGGACGGCGGTTATGATTGTGCACCACAGCAAGAACAAGAACTTGAGCAAGAACTGGACCTAGGCCACTTGTTTCATTTACCACAATGAGTCATACTTTTCAAAAGGAAGTGTTGATAGCAGTTGAAAGAATCGAATTAGGTGAATAAATTAATGTACTTACCCTTTCAATCTTCTTTACTCTCCTTGTGATGAGCACGTCGAATATATATCTTGAACAGCAAAATCAAACATCCAAAACCATCGAGAATCTTTAATCTCAGTTTAAAAACATTCACATCAAATACGTATCTTTGAAATTCCTGTCATACTGGCCTCGATGAATTCGTTCGAAAATGGAAATCCTGCTGAGAGAAAGACTTGAGAATCTATTCATTTCAATTCATCACCAATAAGTAGTAACCTCTGAGCAACGGTGACCATTGAGTTTGTAATATCGTCATTCGAATATCGTCATCCTTCGCAGCCTCAATTCTGTTAACGAAATCACCGCTTTCCGGAGCCTGATTAACTGAACCCAACTATTTCAGAATTTTTCGCTCCTTTTTTGATGGTAATCGGAAATGCATACCAATGAGAATTTCTGGTGGAAGGAAATAGTTAACAAACATTCCCTAAGTATATCGGCATAACGTTTAAAACCCGATAGCGCAATCAAATATTGTACTTTCTTTACTTCTATGTGAACAAATTTTAACCTTTTCCAAAATGTTTCAAGCTTACACTTTCCTCAGTTTCAAAGCTTAGAATCCTGGAAAATGATACGTTTCAATTACGGAAATTACAGTAAAATAGAAACTTTGGTGGCCACTATAAAACCAACCAAACTCAGCTGTGGCATGATTTCGTTGACAGTTCCATGAATAATTATTTTGAAAATTCTATGGCCATATTCGCAAGCCTAATCAATCAATATGACCATATTCGCAAGTCTGGATCGAGCGACAGCTTTTCACAGCTTTATCAGAAAGATTCAACTGAATAGCATTAAAGTTTTTATCACTGTTATTGTTCACATTCGTAAATTCTATAAAATTGATCAAAATATCGTTCTATTCAGACCCTATGTAGAATAGCTAAAAAAGGTTCTTCTAAAATATCAAGTTCATTCTTAGACCCCTTAAACTTCTTCCTAAATAATCTTTCAACTTCCATTCTGCTGCTGTCCCTATGATTTTCCCCTCAAGCTCTTTGACAAGCCGTTTTTCACTTTGGAATCGCTGAAAAATCATCATCCTTGCAATAAAACCCAGGTCAGGGATTCAAAATTGAAAACTAAAATAGGCATTAAAAAGAAAAAGGCACTATGCTTCAATTCTAAATTTAACAACACGTCTTCTGATATGAAAGTTAAAAATCGTAGCAGGCACAGTGTTAGGTGACGTCTAACGCAAGATGCCCACTAAGTTTCGCGCACCATATCCCCTTTGTTTACAAAGTTTACTGATGATTTCAATATCTTTTCTTGGAAAGACTCCAAAAAGTACTGTCACACAATATCTGAGCTAATAACAAAGGCAGGAAATTGATGTAGCGTACCACTTATAACGTAACAGTAGGCAAGTGTATTTCTTGGCAAATTACGATAAAATCTGACAAATCCTATACCTTATACATTACTTGTGGTGCTACTTTTACTAACATGCTTGCTTACAATTGCGATGAGATTTCGAAAAGGACCAAGGGCGGGATAAGTAATTCTATAACAATCTTTCTCCTGAACGCTTAACGGCTCAAAAAGGAACATTTCGACTTCAAGCAGATTAAATTGTATTCTTTCAACTTCCCTCTTCTCCTGAGGAAAACGGCACTCATGATCACATCTCCTACAGAGCAGAACATTCTCAAAGACGTCTTGCATCTTTGCACTCTTTTTCGAAACAAGATGTCGTCAAACGTAGATGACGGGTACAGCTGATGCACAATAAAGTATATATGAATTATCTGAAGAAATTTTGATGTTTTTGGTTAGTTACGCTTTGAACAATTCAAGTTTAAAGGCCTGACAGAAAAGTTCTTTCTTTCTTATACTTTTTCAAGAATAGACGCGCTAGCCAAAAAAATATAAATCTTCGAGCTGTGAAAACAGAATGTTATACATACCAATAAAGTACCAAGCTACAATTTGACATGACATATGAACACAAGGTTGTCCCTTTCTTATAAAATAAACTGCCAGACCTTGAGATCTATTTATTGAATAACAGTAATGATTGTCAATATCCTTCACTTTTAAAACCACACTTTGACCCTCTCATCTTGTGACGTTTAGCTTTTTGACCTTTAACCTTTTGACCTTTAACCTACTGCCTTTCGATAAAGCTGACCTTTAAACTTTCTTGCGTCTCCTTGCCTTCTTCCTTCTCTTAAGAATCTCCTTAATGGCATCATAAATACCAGTAGGTGCGGCAAGGTCCCCATACAATGGATCATACCAGCTCGTACTATCAGTTTTCCATGGCTCCCTGTCCAGGTCTTTCGCCGCATATTTCATGACATCGGTAACATCCAGGGCTACTTTAAGCGATGGTGGAGGTGTGTATGTGAAGTAGAGGATACCAGCTGTAGTTGACAAGGGTTCTGCTTCCCACCATTCACGACTTGATCTTCCATCATCATTCAACTGCCCTTCTGTCAGGTATGTATCAATTATCTTTGATTTCTTCGCCTTCATTTCAGCTTTTTCCAAAAACTCCCCGATTTCAATGGAGGTTAAAGGAGACTCGGTTATGCTGTCTTCTGGTGCGTGATTTGGGGGTGGGGGACGCTTTTCTGGTGTATAATCAGGTAACGGTGGTGGGCCATCTGAGTCTGAGGCAGTTTGTGGTGATGCAGCAATAGGCGATGCTTTGTTTACTGCCAGGTACATTTCTATTTGAGAATGAGAAGAGTTTCCAAGATCCTCCACTTCCATATCATCTATGTTTGAACTTGATTGACTGTATTCGTTATATGAAGCATTTGAACCATATTGCTGCCGATTTGGAGTTGAAAATGGCTGCGATGAACCCCCTTCTGACATCGATTGGTTGAATCCTGATGAGTACCACTCATTAAACGGAGGCATGCCAAATTCTGCAGATCGATCAAGTACACCTGAAAGAAATTATGTTGCATATTTTTTCTACGCACAAACACAAAAACTGCTGTCGTTAAAGAACAATTCAAAAACTTCGTTCAGTCAAAATCTTATGCCTAAAGATTATCTTCAAGTACTTACTGTAACAGACTTACTGTACACTTACTTAAGTACACTTGACCAAACTTACACAAATTTGAGGAAGTTTGATGAAGAATTTCAGCATTTTTTGCAAGTATCTGAAAGGACCCTTCTTGGAAAATCACTCATCACTGCAGACAGACCAAGAGGTATGATACAAAGAGAAGGAATATTTCAAGACTAGATTAAGATCCTGTTTATTCAATGAACCAATTACAAAAAAATTATTGAGAAAAGCCCTTGAAGCAGTTATTATCTTTAACTAATCAGATGTTGGTAAACAAATTTCATCCAAAATGTTGTAATTTTGGCAAGTAGTCTTTCAAAAGAACAAAGAAAACATTCAAACACAGCATTGTTTCATTGGCTATCTATTGTTCATGGCACATGTGTAGTGTAGTGTAGCTTCAGTTTGAATGGGATATTTTTGGCCTTTTTGCTCTTTGCAAATGCGAGCTCTAAGCTTTGCACAAAACCCTTTGATTTTTGGTGAATCTTGATGAGGATTTTGCAACTTTGAAGACCAACCACAGGAACTACCCCACGGGGGGGGGTACTTAGTATATTTGTCCGACGGGGATGTGGCGTTTTTAAGGGTATCGTTTTCACCAATTTTTTCTAGCACAGGGTATCAAAATGAGGCAATTTCTCTAGAGCAGGTTGTCAAAACATGTCAAAGGGGAATATTCTGCTAGATCAGGTCGTTTTTCTGTCAAATTTCATGTTTTTGAGTATACTTTTCACCAATTTTTTCTAGAACAGGTTAACATTTTGAGCGAAAAATTCTGGAGCAGGGTAAAACAATTTTTTTTCGTGGGCACACCCCCATACA
>REGL01000026.1:522024-534003 GCA_004194395.1 Aurelia aurita complex sp. Pacific | reverse complement strand
ACTACCCCAGGGGGGGGGGTACTTAGTATATTTGTCCGACGGGGATGTGCCGTTTTTAAGGGTATCGTTTTCACCAATTTTTTCTACCACAGGGTATCAAAATGAGGCAATTTCTCTAGAGCAGGTTGTCAAAACATGTCAAAGGGGAATATTCTGCTAGATCAGGTCGTTTTTCTGTCAAATTTCATGTTTTTGAGTATACTTTTCACCAATTTTTTCTAGAACAGGTTAACATTTTGAGCGAAAAATTCTGGAGCAGGGTAAAACAATTTTTTTTCGTGGGCACACCCCCATACAAATTTAAGTCAAGTACCCGCCCCGGGGGAACTACGTAATTTTTATCAAGAAAACTGAACACTAATACTCAAAGAACTCTTTTTAGGACTGATGCAATAACTAATAAAATAATTTTGGCAAAAGATGGCATTTACTTGACAAGACATGAAATTCTTTTCTTTCTTATCATAAAATTGACTTTGAACAACTATTCAGACAATTTCAGCTTAGTTTACAGCAATTCTATCAATTTCTTGCTTTTGTAAGGTTTTGGTTTCATTGCATGGCTAATTTAGGCTGCTTACAGAATTGGATAAAATATTTTTTGAGAGAAGTCTTGTGCTGCTGGTTCAAATAACCTTCAGGATACTTTCTCTATCAATAATTCAACCTTACTTCTATGGTACCACAAGGTATTGTGACTATTGAATTTTCAGTTTTAGAGCTATAATGCTGGCCAATACTTGTTGAGACAAAAGCGTTTTGTGTTGAAAGAGGCCTTCCCTGCCTGTAAACTATTACCTACAACTGCTAAAGACCCCCTCCCAATCCACTGCAATGTTGATTTTATTGAAGAATACATAGTTGTGAACCCATCTATGACAACTTGATCAGCTTCCAAAATTGCAATGGGGTATGGGGTGCGGTAGCCTACGCGTAGACGCATTATCCCAAAGGAGGAAAGGGTCTACGAAATAAAGAGCAAAAGCTTGCTACTGAGGTTTCTAGATTTCTGGAGACTTAATTTATGCAGCCTCTGTTTCAACCATAGAAATATTTCTATGTCTATGGTTTCAATGTGTTTCACAAATCATTTGAAGAGGGATTAGAATGATTAATTGGGCGGCCGTAGCAAGCCTTTGCTCTTTGTTTCTTAGACCCTTTCCTCCTTTGGGATAATGGGCCTATGCGTAGACTAGGGGTGTGGGGGTTTGGGCTCAACTCAAAATCCCCTCCAAAAGTAAAGTGTCTCAAGAGTTTTGACCAATATCATATGAAACATCATGAAATATATATGAATAAATATTATATAAATACCATCATCAATTGGTGCATTGAATCCAGGGTATAACACTTTGTCCGGCGTAGATGCTGCTTGTATTTCCCCTTCTTCTCCATCATGGTGATCTTGAATTTTTCCTTCCACTCCATACATCAATAAACCAGATTCATTAGACTTCAAATACCCTGGGGGATATCCCATTGATCTCATCTTGTAGATATAAGGAGGCAGTTCTGTTTCTTTGATACTCAATGCTTCTCTTAGCTTTTCACTTATTTTCCCTGCTTTAAATTCTTTAAATCTCTCTTGGTCTCCTTGATGATACCTTGAGTCACCACCCGGGGAGCCACCAAACTGGTTCCTAAATTCTTGCCTATTTGCGTTAATTCTTGCAGAATTTCTGGGTTGGTCACATTCAGACACATTGTGATCACCAAGGCAATTAAAACAAGTCTTTCTCTTTTTTTGTCTCAGGATGACTTTTCTTCCATCATCAGTCTCTATAGGAAGTGCGTTGAGAAATATTTGCTCATAAACTGGCATTGTCCATATTTCAGTAATGTTTGGGTTGTTCTCCAACAATGGCAACCCTGTTCTGTCAATGCAAAATTCCAAGTAATAATGAACAGCACTAAAAACATGGGGCTCACTTGCCTCACTTGAAAGCTTCTTTGCCTTGTGGGCTCTCTTTCCCTTATTATCAACAGCAAAAGCTCTGAGGGGTACAGCAGCAGGTTGTGTTTTTGGGTCTTGTGTCATTGCAGCTTTTTTCTCTAAATCTTTGTCATTTGCTAACTTTGTAACCATTGATTCTTCTACATCTTTCTTGCAAGCAAACGATAACTCATTGTTCAAATACAGAACAACAGCCATTGGCATTGTTCCTAAGGAGCCTCTTCGCCATAAGACTTCTTTCTCAGCAAAGTCTTGAGGTCCGCAAACACGTTTTATTACAGCTTTAAGTTTGTTATTCTGATCCTCAAGTTGTTGAATGTATTTTTCTTTTTGCTCGATCACAACAGAAACTTCCTCGGTAAGTTGCATGCCATTTTCTCCTTCTGCTATTTCAGATATTTTCCTCTTTTTGCTTTTCTTTGACTTGCTTTTTCCAGCAGGCTGTTCTTCAAAGTTTGCAAATAAAAAGTTTTCATCAAGTGTTGACCCATCCATGTTTAGAAACCCTATTCCAAGCTTCACACACAAAGCTCTCTTTTGAGTTGCTATCAATTTAGGCCCATTTTTGCAAGCAACATGAAACAATCATAACATCGAGCAACAACATACAAATTGCAACAGAATAAAGTTTAGGACATTAAGAATAAGATACTTATCATTCCAATTCTCATAACTTCTTAAATAGCCCGTCACACAACTGCAAACTTCCTCTAGTTTCAGCAAACACATTGAAAAAATGGCGCTTATGTTTTCTTGAGAAAGTTGTAAAACGAGGATGGGGTTGCAAGCGAGGTTTATCGTCCCTAATAAATNTGTTGACCCATCCATGTTTAGAAACCCTATTCCAAGCTTCACACACAAAGCTCTCTTTTGAGTTGCTATCAATTTAGGCCCATTTTTGCAAGCAACATGAAACAATCATAACATCGAGCAACAACATACAAATTGCAACAGAATAAAGTTTAGGACATTAAGAATAAGATACTTATCATTCCAATTCTCATAACTTCTTAAATAGCCCGTCACACAACTGCAAACTTCCTCTAGTTTCAGCAAACACATTGAAAAAATGGCGCTTATGTTTTCTTGAGAAAGTTGTAAAACGAGGATGGGGTTGCAAGCGAGGTTTATCGTCCCTAATAAATCACGTGGCCTTGACAACTTGCGCCGATAATTTTTTCAAATACTAAAGGGAAAAGAAAATTACGACGATTTTGGGTATTTCCCTCAGAATTTGTTTCGCTTTTCAAGTCCCTGTTATAATTTTTAACATGGGCCCCAGCGAAAGGATGGATTTCCAAATTACAAAGAAAGAAAGCCAATTTCTATGGAAAGCCATTACAAAGGTGGCTCAAGCCATCACTTTTTAATGATCCCTGTCAAATGTTGACCAATCAAATATAACGATGTTCGGCTTGTTCACTTATTCCTAAAGATCGGCTATCTGAAAAGCACAAATACACCAAACTACAGTACAAATTTCTTAAAGAAGTTTCCGAAGCAAGCATTCAGCTTTCATCCCTTGGTTAATTAATTCAAGTGGGTGGACTTGTATGCAAGAAAGACTGCACTGTACAGCCAACAAGACAAACAAGTCTCTGGAACCTAATATTTTCTTGTGGAAGACATTGTACAAATCACATCCAACTATCGTATTAAAGATGTGATGTCGAATACTGTATGAATGAAAATATCATCATGCCAATGTTTCTAATGTACCTGTTACACGCAGCAATACGTTAAGGTTACTGTACCCCTTCAGTGACCATTTTCGATTTTTTCTCTCATGATTGTCACATGCGCGACATAACACCTATAAAACTACATACATCATTCGATTTTTCATTAAAAAAGAATACAAACATCCAAGAGCTGAAAGCTATATACCCAAAGATGCAAAAAATGGGATCTTCCCCTCTTCTGTAACCTCCCTGTACCCCCAAATAGATTTCATATCAGCCTCAATTAGATTTTTGCATTCTCAACACATTAATATAGCAACATGTGTCTCAGATTTCCTTTGCGTGTCTTAGCTTCAGAATAATGAATAAAACAATTTTGCTCTTCGCCCCCTGGCATCGTTTTCGGATTCATTCAAATGTTAAATTTGGACCATGCAATTGTTTTCAAAACTAAGACACCTTTTGGTCCCCCATATACTTTTTCTTTCTGTCTGCCAAATCTCATCCAATATCGTTAAACCGTTTGGCTACAGAGGGAACCGTATGAATACTCATTGGTTGCTGAAAATTCGACTTTGAGCAAAGGGCTGACATAATTTCTTGGCCGAAAATTCCACTGTTGTTAATNGTGTTGACCCATCCATGTTTAGAAACACTATTCCAGGCTTCACACAAAGCTCTCTTTTGAGTTGCTATCAATTTAGGCCCATTTTTGCAAGCAATATGAAACGATCATAGCATCGAGCAACAACATACAAATTGCAACAGAACAAAGTTTAGGACATTAAGAATAAGATACTTATCATTCCAATTCTCATAACTTCCCAAATAGCCCGTCACACAACTGCAAACTTCGTCCAGTCTTTTCAGCAGCAATGAAACAGAAACACATTGAAAATGGCGCTTATGTTTTCTTGAGAACGTTGTAAAACGAGGATGGGCTCGCAAGCGAGGTTTATCGTCCCTAATAAATCACGTGGCCTAGTGGCCTTGGCAACTTGAGCCGATAATTCTTTCAAAAACTAAAAAAAAAAGAAATTTACGACGATTTTGGGTAATTTGTTTCGCTTTTCAAGTCCCTGTTATGATTTTTAACATGGGCCCCAGCGAAAGGATGGATTTCCAAATTAAAAAGAAAGGAAGCCGATTTCTATGGAAAGCCATTACAAAGGTGGCTCAAGCCATCACTTTTTTATGATCCCTGTCAAATGTTGACCAATCAAATCCCATGATCAAATCAAACGAAACCATGCCAAGTCATGTTCGGCTTGTTCACTTATTCCTAAAGATCGGCTATCTGAAAAGCACAAAATACACCAAACTACAGTACAAATTTCTTAAAGAAGTTTCCGAAGCATAGCATTCAGCTCTCATCCCTTGGTTAATTAATTCAAGTGGGTGTACTTATATGCAAGAAAGACTGCACTGTACAGCCAACAAGACAAAAAAGTCTCTGGAACCTAATATTTTCTTGTGGAAGACATTGTACAAATTACATCCAACTATCGTCTTAAAGATGTGATGTTGAATACTGTATGAATGAAAATATCATCATGTCAATTTTTCTAATGTACCTGTTACACGCAGCAATACGTTAAAGAACGCCGGTCAACCAGCATCCTTTGCGGTCGCGCTTTGCTGAGCACTGCTATGTACGATGTCATATGAAAATGGCTGCCGCAGTCGAAAGGCAAAATGGGAAGCGCGCAAAGGATGCTGGTTGACCGGTGTTTTTAAGGTTACTGTACCCCTTCAGTGACCATTTTCAATTTTTTCTCTCATGATTGTCACACATGCGACATAACACGTATACAAATACACATCATTCGATTCTTCATTAAAAAAGAATATCCAAGAGCTGAAGATCTGTGAGCTCTAAACCTGAAGATGCAAAAACTGAATCTTCCCCTCTTCTGTAACCTCCCTGTACCCCCAAATAGATTTCATATCAGCCTCAATTAGATTTTTGCATTCTCAACACATTAATATAGCAACATGTGTCTCAGATTTCCTTTGCGTGTCTTAGCTTCAGAATAATGAATAAAACAATTTTGCTCTTCGCCCCCTGGCATCGTTTTGAGATTCATTCAAATGTTAAATTTGGACCATGCAATTTTTTTCAAAACTAAGACACCTTTTGGTCCCCCATATACTTTTTCTTTCTGTCTGCCAAATCTCATCCAATTTCGTTAAACCGTTTGGCTACTGAGGGAACCGTATGAATACTCATTGGTTGCTGAAAATTCGACTTTGAGCAAAGGGCTGACATAATTTCTTGGCCAAAAATTCCACTGTTATCAATGCTTNATATAGCAACATGTGTCTCAGATTTCCTTTGCGTGTCTTAGCTTCAGAATAATGAATAAAACAATTTTGCTCTTCGCCCCCTGGCATCGTTTTCGGATTCATTCAAATGTTAAATTTGGACCATGCAATTGTTTTCAAAACTAAGACACCTTTTGGTCCCCCATATACTTTTTCTTTCTGTCTGCCAAATCTCATCCAATATCGTTAAACCGTTTGGCTACAGAGGGAACCGTATGAATACTCATTGGTTGCTGAAAATTCGACTTTGAGCAAAGGGCTGACATAATTTCTTGGCCGAAAATTCCACTGTTGTTAATGTTTGAGATCAATCTGGCCGCGTATTAACTAAATTGAAGAGGTTTGTCAAAATGTTACTTCTGTTAATCCTTTATGTATTTAGTAAAGAGTTCATAAAATGATGTAATGGGCATCAAAACCACAAAATCCATTCAACAAGAAATCAAGGGCATAATGTAAACAGCATTTTCCTAACTGAGAATACCTTGCTTTAAATTGCTTACAATTCACTAAAAATTCTTCAAAATTCTTCAAAATTGTCAGAGACATTGTAGGTAACATAAGAGATCTAAGAATTGGTTGGTTGTTCATCGTCCTGAAGGGGTGCAGTAACCTTAAACCAGCTAAATATTCCAGCAAAGCCCTTGTCAGATGAACTTCTAAATTTAACTATATATACTAAATTTACAGCCATTTAGATAACGAGGTATATTTCACAAATCGGTTGGTGCTATCGAATTCTATTTGCTTGAATTTATATGAGAAAAACGAAAGAAAATAACACGAATTAACCTCATTAATGTCTAGTGGATTTGTCCCCAATGAACTTCCTAGGAAGCAAAGGGATGTTTCTCCTAAAAATGAGTCATATATATTTTTCATAAAAACATTACAAGGCAAGGGATGTATGTACAAAGCGCTCCAGAATATCTTTCCAAATTGTTCGTCAAAAATTCTACTGAATCAGGCAACTGCAAAATACTGAAAGTGATCTTTTATTACCTTTATGGAAAACAAGCAATGGGCAAAAACGTATATCTTTCTTTTCATGGACCTAATTTATGGAATCAAATCAACTTACCCTCCTCTGCCACTAACTTTCAAACGCCGACTAAATAGCAAGTAGTAAAACATTGTTCTTTTTCTTCTTTATTTCATATTAATGTCCTTATTACTTTGTTTCATTTTAATTTGTAACTATTAGCCACGGCCCTCTGTGCCTAAAAAAGTAAAATAGAACAGAAAATGGACAGGGAGAAGGGGTCATCACTCTTTCATAAAGAATTGTTGTACTTCTTGCAGTGTTTGAGTCTGTGACTTCCCAGATAAAAGAGACAGACTTTTCAGTTGTCGTCTTCACTTACCATTACAGGATGCTATGCTTACTTGAGCTGAAGTGTACTTTTGTAGCTTATTAGTTTCTAGATTTAATAGAACAACGTTTAATGAGGGGGAGGGCATGGGCTCGAACTCTCTGGAGTTCTTTCTCGGATAAAATTTGACATTAAACCGGCCGGAAAATATTTGAATTTTTTGCAATTTCAAGATCCTTTATCCGTATATTATACTTATTTGTATCAAAACATATTCAAAACTCCCTTACGAATCGTTTGTGATTGTTGAGTTCCTAAAAACTTTAACAAGTAAACAGATGGTTATCGTTCAACCCTGAATCGTGATATAGACAATTGCGAGCAGCATTTGCAAAACAACATTCACTGTTGTCACTGTTTCTTCTTATAAATGAAGAAAATCAAGCGTGCGGAGACGTTTTTTCTTTCCATTTTCAGCAGCCTGTGTGTACATCTCAGGGAAAATGACCAACCTCAACAAAAACTAACAATCTTTTGACTTATGGCTCGGCTGGTCGCTCTTGCTCCTTCCCAACTTCCAGTTGTGATAATGTCTCGAGTTTTTTATTCTGGACATATTCTTCTTCTCTCTTAACAGCTTCTTTTTCCTCTTCCTCCTGCAAAGATTCATATTAAAGATTGACAGCCAGAATGCACTTTTCCCATCC
The DNA here is from genome assembly GCA_004194395.1 of Aurelia aurita complex sp. Pacific. NCBI lineage: Eukaryota > Metazoa > Cnidaria > Scyphozoa > Semaeostomeae > Ulmaridae > Aurelia > Aurelia aurita complex sp. Pacific. Next base: position 526,022 of record REGL01000026.1, on the reverse strand, counting down.
CACATCACATCCCACATCCCATGAAATCTGCCGGTTGGGTCAAGAAAACGGCCGGTGTTTGAAAAATTCTGCTCAAAGAAAATGATATTGAAAAGGTCTTGTTTCATTGCCGATATGTTCAATTAGATTCAATAATTTTTCCGGCTTTAATCATATGAGAAATTTTCTGCAGCCTGCAGAAACGAGTAAAAATGAGGAGCACAATTTCCTTGGTTTTCGTTCCTAAAGAGAATAACGGTTACATGTATAGCATATATTTTATCCTCTTGGCAAAATGGACTCCCCCTGAATAAATTTTCCATACGAGTGGGTAAGACTTTACATCCTCCCAAGAGGACAGCACGTGCTAAGGGATGCTCAGGTCATTGCTGTAACGTAGAAATGCAAGGGAAACTTGCTCATGATTTTGGCACGTTTGAGAAGGTTTTGATGGGACTTACTTGCGAAAATCCTTTGGCTTCAGCCCGGGGGGGGTTCTTCCATAGTAAAGGTAGCTGGGGATGTGCCGCCAGCAAGGGTATACTTTTTCGTACTTCTAGTCTAGCCAAAGGTATACTTTTTTGTAATTTTGGCCAGCAACGGTCTAGCCAAGGGTATCATTTTGACAATATTGGTCTAGCAAACGGTCATGACATCATATTTGGCACAAATTCGACAATATTGGTCGAGAAAATGGTCAAAATTGGTCTAACCAAGGGTACCCTTTTGAAGATGCTCGCAGCAGACCCCTACCCAAAATTTGGCCAAGAACCCCCCCCCCCCATCTGTGGGCTTCAGTCAGGAGAAATTCTAAAGATAATTCAAAATGTTGGCTGTTCAATCAGGTATTGTAAAATATTATTGTTTATATGTTTAGGGAGCAGTAGCCTTTGAAAGGGCAGGCATTTTTTTTCTGATTCACTCACAACACATGTCAAATGATACAGGATTAGATTAGACAATATCAGTTAGAGAAACCTTTGGCTTTCAAACTCTAAAGAGTAATGAAGAAAGACTTTACCTCTTGCTTTTGCCTGTAATATTCATCAATCACATATTGGTATTTGGGTGAAGTGATTCCAAATAAATCAGCTAACTTTTCTCCAAGGTATTCAGCAACTAAAAACAAAATGATTGAAATGAGAAAATAAGAAAATGTTGCAAGGAATTTCAGACTTGGGTTCTTTGGGGCTTTCTTATGGAAGATGTAATTATCTCCTGCTCTACAACAGCATTCTCCTTCACAGAGGCAGTATTCCCCGAGAGACTGACTGATTTGGTCTGTGACCCTATCTGTCTCCCGGTAAATATACTGCCTTTGGGAAAGATACTCCTCTGGAGAAGAGAGTGTGACAATAGGATGAGATGGCATTCTAAATTGAATACTTACAATGAAAAGCACCAGACGAAACTGCAACAATATAAAACCAAACCCACATTGTCCATGAAAGATCATTCTGCAATGAAATAGTCATTCATATAAAAATATATCTGTACCATCATCATAATCATCATAATCATCATAATCATCATAATCATCATAATCATCATCATCATCATCATCATCATCATCATCATCATCATCATCATCATCATCATCATCATCATCATCATCATCATCATCATCATCATCATCATCATCATCATCATCATCATCATATCATACTGCATTACCTACAGCAGTACAAGTGTGAATCAAGATTTTTATGAAATTCTATATTCATATTTTGCCTTACCTATGTTAACCCCTAGCTTACCCATTTTACACCAATAAACCTACCACATTTGCTATGCATGTTTGCCAAACTTTTACAAGTCTTGTAGGAAAAGCTTTCCAAAAAAATAACGAGATATGAGAATCCAAAGCAAATTGTCTGATGTTGCAGCATAGGTTCCAAATCTTTGAAAAGGCTGGTGTAAAATTGAGTGACCTATTTCTTTGAACTGAAGGACTTCAAAGAAACTTTAGCTAATTCTCTATAATTCTACCGTTGGAATTTTCTGAAAACTTCAATATTTTGAGAATTAGAATGTTTTTCTTCTTTTTCAAGACTTCAAGAAAAATTTTCAAAAAAACTTAAAACCATCGCAATTTCTAAACTGTTTGACGCAACATGAAATAATTTCGAATAAAACCATAGTTTATGAATGTCTACAATATGGTATCAAGCAAAAGTCTGTCACTCATCTGGTTTATGATTTAGAAATTTGATGACGTCACATCCTCAAATGAGTTGAAATGTAGGATACGCTGTAATTTCCAAAAATATTCAAAATTTCTGAAAAGTCCAACGGTAGAATTATAGATAAGTATCTAAAGTTCCTTTAGTGCCATTCAATCAGAAGAAATAGGTCATGGAATTTTACACCCACCCTTTTACGCCGAGATAAAGATTTGGAACCTATGCTTGATGTTTTTTTTTTTTTTTTTTTTTTTTTTTATGAATGCCTACAATATGGTATCAAGCAAAAGTCTGTCACTCATCTGGTTTATGATTTAGAAATTTGATGACGTCACATCCTCAAATGAGTTGAAATGTAGGATACGCTGTAATTTCCAAAAATATTCAAAATTTCTGAAAAGTCCAACGGTAGAATTATAGATAAGTATCTAAAGTTCCTTTAGTGCCATTCAATCAGAAGAAATAGGTCATGGAATTTTACACCCACCCTTTTACGCCGAGATAAAGATTTGGAACCTATGCTTGATGTTGCAGAACTGATGTTTTTAGAACAAATGACATTGTTGGAAATGTTGAATCTTTCCTGAGCCTGTATTTTTCAGGAAAATGGCTGACTAAAGAATGTAAGAGCAAGGAGCTTTTTTGGAAAGGCTCAGCCCAGTTAAAGAAAATTGAAGTTTATTTGCTAAAAACTAAGTTGCAATTAATTGTAAAACTTGGTTTATCTTACGTCAAGAATGAAGATTTTGTTTTACTGCTGTTTTTTGTTTTTGACATTCATTATTTGACACAGAATCCATCCAATGAATAGAATATTATAACATACTTTCCACACAGCAGTCTCCAGAATTACACAAATCTGGGAAGCTCTGATTTTGATGCATAATCTTGTGTTTCAAATAAGTTCCTGGTAGGCTAAATAAAAGGGCACCGTTCCAGCCTTCACTATATGTTTTCTGGAAAATGAAACTTTTGTGCATTGCATTTGTGCACCTAGAAACAATAGGAAACAAAAGAACACAATAGAAACCAGGGAATCTGTGCATGTGTCATGTACACCCTGGGATGCACACTCATTCCTTTCCATTTCTATGTTCCTTTCCATGCAGGTTCACTAGACCTATGACGTTTGTTGTGTTTGTGTGGGTGGTTGACCTGACCTGATTGTTGATCTGTTTGTTGTGTTGTGTTATATCTGCATACTTATAAATACTTTACTCTCATAACTCATTCAGACAGCATCATGTGATTCAAATAAATACAAACCAAATTAACTTCTTCTTTATTTCGTTTACTAGCAATCACAATTTTAGTGACGTCTTCATCTGAACTACTCGTTTCTTCCTCATTGCTGTTGAATGACTTGGATCTTCGTTTCTTTTTCACTTTTTTCTTAGGCCGTGTTTGAGTGCCGTCTGGTGATGCTGAACTTCGGTCTTCTTCACTCATTTCGGATACATCACCTTCATCTGCATTCAACTCAACAAATTTGAGATCAATTGGGTCTTTTTTCTCTTCAATTCGGCCATCTTCGCAGGATTTACATTGCTCACTCTGACCGTTGCTTTCGTCGTCAGGGTCGGCCATCTTGATTCTGTCTAATTTGTGTCATGGGTCTCGAGGATATGAAATAGCCCCTCCCTTTTTGAGATTTCTTGGTTTTGTGATTTTTTGTGGCTGATTATGGCCAAAGACATTCACTTTTATCGATACTTTTGTGGTTGGAATTATTCAGTGGCGGAGCCACGGGAGGGTATGGGGGAGGGGGGGGGGGTAAATACCCCCCACTTTTTTGAAAATGTGGTAATTTAGATTCGTCCAAAAATGACATAAAAA
>REGL01000026.1:494734-507312 GCA_004194395.1 Aurelia aurita complex sp. Pacific | reverse complement strand
ACTTGGCTCATTAATTCATGCGAGATTGCCTTTCTTGGGTCTTCTTTGGTGTGTAGAAAGAATTGCAACATAGCCAAACCAGCAGGGTCACCCTCTTCCAAAATCTCTGTTACTTCCAAATCAAGTTTCCCTTTCATCGTTTCACATGGCCATCCTTCCTTCTTTATGAAAGCTGCAAGATCTTCATTTGTAGGGTGATGAAACTCTGTGGCGAGGGATGGGATTTTATCTTTGAAATTGTTCATAAGCTCAACCCAAATATCTCCTTCACTCCCGACAGCAGCAAGAAGTAGGCCAGATTTCTCTAACAATCTGCTATATGTTTCTTTCAGAACTCTCTCTTCATTTACATAATAAAGACAATGCACAAAATGTATGAAATGAAATTTCTTGTCATTCTGTTGTTGATCGGGATAGTCTTCGAATCCTTTGTTGATCCAAATAAATTCCACATTTGGCAAATTTGACTTCTTTTCCTTGATTTTGTCTTGGAAAGTTTCGATGGCTGCAGCATTCGGCTCTACCACAGTCCAGCATATTTTGCATTTTGATACCAATGCTTTTGCAAGGTTTTGCAATTCTTCTAAAAACAACAAGTCGAAAGCACCGACCCCAGGCCCAACTGCCAAAACATTGAAGACAACATCAAGGTTCTCTGGTTTCACATTCTCCAAGAGTTTCGGGATGTATTTGTTGACAACAGTAAGACGTTGTTGTTCCGAGCAGCCACGAGAGAAGATTTCCAAAATGTCATTGTATTGAATTTCGTTGGAAATGAACTGGTAGGAATCCTGAGAAGAGGAAGCCATGCTTGATCTGAGACTTGATCCAGACATTGATGTGAGCGTGAAGACTGCACACAAAGTAGCAGAATCCGCAAAGACCACAGAAATGAGCATATTGAAATCAGGATTGGCGGAGTTGCGGAGGCATAAACCACAAACAAGCCGATAAGGCACTGAACCTTAAACTAAAACTAAAATACATTGTCAGCGGTTTTCCGCCATTATGTCTGTAACAATTTGTTTCCAGTCCCTTCTGTTTACTGTTAGCTCTTCTAAGATTTTAAATGTTTTTTCAGTAAGGTTTGACTCGATGTTTATTTTGATGTTTATTGATAATAAGTCTTTTTCTATCAATTTTATCCATGTAGTGGGTGGTCTTCCCACTTTCTTTTTCGTCTGTTTTAGGCTTTCATTGAGAGCTATTTTTGCTGGAGTATCATTTTTTAGACGCATAAGATGGCGCAGCCAAGTAAGTCGCCTCCTTCTGGTTGTTGCACTCCATGGCTCTGATCCTGTTTTCCTATATAGCTCATCATTGCTGATCTTTTTCAGCCATCTGATATCGATCACTTGTCTTAATAGCCTCCTTTGGAAAGAATCAATTTGGTTTTCTAAAGTTTTTGTGACTGTCCACAACTCGGAATTATACAAGAAGTTTGATGCACAGAAAGCATTAAATGTTCGAAGTTTCAATTGATGGGATATCTTTTTGGATTTAAATATCGAGTTATATGCGACTAAACTGGGGATGGTTAATCCTTTTCTCCTTCGTATGTCTGTCTGTGTGTCCAACTTACTCCCTAATAGTTTACATTCTTTCCAGTCAGGTTCCTTATTTTCCACTTTTGGTGGGTTATATTTTGTAGCCCAATCTAGTGCTGACCAGCATATGGTGTCTTCCTTTAGTTTCTTCAGTGATTCTGCATTTGGTGGTGGTGGTGGCATCTCAGGTCTCGGTATTTCATATCGCTCTATCTTTGATGTATCTACTTCTAGATTGTATTTTTTTAGCTGGACTGGTATCTTAGCTTCTATTTCATCGATTTGCATCTTTGATGTTCCTAGGAAAGTCAAGTCATCAGCGTATTTGGGTTTAATGCAAAAACCTTTCATTTTCGTTTTGGTTGGCAAGCGTAAACATTTTGCTCGATATAATATGAAGAGCACTGCACTCAGACAATCCCCTTGCATAATTCCTTTAACTTCCAAGACTAGCTGACCGAGTTACCAACGAGTACAAGTATACCGATAACTACAGTCAGGTCTAATCTTTTCTTTCCCACGTCTTTCCATCCCCCTCGGCCTGATGCACTCACTGAACCTTGAACAATAGAAATCCTGGCCGAGAGATGGCTGGCGTTTGGGACTTCCCCGATCTACTCGTGCCCATTGTTTTGATATTTGAAAGAAAGGGCAATTGAAATTGGATTGGAATGAGGGATTCCATTGACCTTTTGTCCTGAATCAGATTTCAATTTCAATAGACTCATTTCTGTTGTCTTTACGGATTCTGCACAAGAGGCATTCTCACATCATTGTCTGGATCAAGCATGGCTTCCTCTTCTCAGGATTCCTACCAGTTCATTTCCAACGAAGTTCAATACAGTGACATTTTCGAACTCTTCTCTCGTGGCCGCCTGGAACAACAACGTCTTACTATTGTCAACAAATACATCCCGAAACTCTTGGAGAATGTGAAACCAGAGAACCTTGATGTTGTCTTCAATGTTTTGGCAGTTGGGCCTGGGGTCGGTGCTTTCGACTTGTTGTTTTTAGAAGAATTGCAAAACCTTGCAAAAGCATTGGTATCAAAATGCAAAATATGCTGGACTGTGGTAGAGCCGAATGCTGCAGCCATCGAAACTTTCCAAGACAAAATCAAGGAAAAGAACTCAACTTTGCCAAATGTGGAATTTATTTGGATCAACAAAGGATTTGAAGAATTTCTCGATCAACAACAGAATGACAAGAAATTTCATTTCATACATTTTGTGCATTGTCTTTATTATGTAAATGAAGAGAGAGTTCTGAAAGAAACATATAGCAGATTGTTAGAGAAATCTGNGCCAATCCTGATTTCAATATGCTCATTTCTGTGGTCTTTGCGGATTCTGCTACTTTGTGTGCAGTCTTCACGCTCACATCAATGTCTGGATCAAGTCTCAGATCAAGCATGGCTTCCTCTTCTCAGGATTCCTACCAGTTCATTTCCAACGAAATTCAATACAATGACATTTTGGAAATCTTCTCTCGTGGCTGCTCGGAACAACAACGTCTTACTGTTGTCAACAAATACATCCCGAAACTCTTGGAGAATGTGAAACCAGAGAACCTTGATGTTGTCTTCAATGTTTTGGCAGTTGGGCCTGGGGTCGGTGCTTTCGACTTGTTGTTTTTAGAAGAATTGCAAAACCTTGCAAAAGCATTGGTATCAAAATGCAAAATATGCTGGACTGTGGTAGAGCCGAATGCTGCAGCCATCGAAACTTTCCAAGACAAAATCAAGGAAAAGAACTCAACTTTGCCAAATGTGGAATTTATTTGGATCAACAAAGGATTTGAAGAATTTCTCGATCAACAACAGAATGACAAGAAATTTCATTTCATACATTTTGTGCATTGTCTTTATTATGTACATGAAGAGAGAGTTCTGAAAGAAACATATAGCAGATTGTTAGAGAAATCTGGCCTACTTCTTGCTGCTGTCGGGAGTGAAGGAGATATTTGGGTTGAGCTTATGAACAATTTCAAAGATAAAATCCCATCCCTCGCCACAGAGTTACATTACCCCACAAATGAAGATCTTGCAGCTTTTATAAAGAAGGAAGGGTGGCCATGTGAAACGATGAAAGGGAAACTTAATTTGGAAGTAACAGAGATTTTGGAAGAGGGTGACCCTGCTGGTTTGGCTATGTTGCAATTCTTTCTACACACCAAAGAAGACCCAAGAAAGGCAATCTCGCATGAATTAATGAGCCAAGTTGTTGCATTCTTCAAATCTCAAAGCTGGGAAGAAGTCATAGACGATGAAAAGAAACGTATTGTTAATGATGATGAAGGCGTTTTGCTTATTTTCAAACCAAATTAAAATGATTATTCTTGAACTGATAAAATGACGTGTTCTGCTATTGCAATGTCTCCTTTCTCTGCATATCTTGTCATTTCTAATCCTAGGTTTAGTGATCTCTTTTACATTCCTTCTGAGGCTCGTAGAATCAATTCCACAAGAGCTTGTATGTGTCTTAGGCTCACGCTTTCTGCCTCGAATAAAGAGAATCAGCTCACTACTGTTACTAGCATATGACGCCCCCCCCCCCTCCGGGCAACAACCGGAAATTTGATCACTTACACGATATTTCAGGGGCGGGGAATTGGGACCAAATTTTCGTATTCATGACATTGTTTTATTCATCCAATCAGCGTCACGATAGCATGCCAATCATCTGATTGGACGCACAAAAAAGTCAAAGCTCCACAAAACCGAGCTCAAACGAATCCTAGCAGACACGGCTGCCTATGGCTGCCACACAGGCACCACCAGTTAGAGCTTGATAAAATACCCTTGTTTACGAGGGCACAAAGAGTAAAAATCAAGAATGTTATGACACTCATGATAAATTCTCTGAAACTTTGAGAACTCAAAATGTGATATTTTTAAGAAAGTTTCAATACACCGTCACATTCTCAGTTTCTTATGAACTTTTTGTGAATTGTGAATTTATGGCATTTTTTCATTTCGCAGATAAATTCGTTCTCTTATATCTAATTATCCAAACTTGCAGCAAAGGATGGGAAATCATCAAAAAATACGAAATGTTATTAAAGTTAATTTCTTATCCCAGCTAGCATTTTTCTTAAATTTGTTGAAATTTGCTGTGTTGCCAAGGGACATCCGGCCACCATCATCACCATCATTATCACCATCATCCCTAGCACAGTGGACCCAGGAATGGAAATAAGTCAAAAAATTTTTTATTCTTTTATAGCAGTTTACATTATTTATTTGAAGCACAAGTGTTAGACGGACAAAACGCAAAAAACCGCATGTCAGTATCTCTTTTCTAAGTAAAAATATGGTTTTTTGAAGTGATGGGGTTTATCAAAGATCAGAGGACTCATAACTTTGGTTACATTATTTCGCAAAAATCACCTGTTTCCACAAAATCAACACTAGAAGCATAAAATTTCTCAGAGAACCTTCATAACTGGTTTCTGATGGATTAGATGGATGAATTGTTCAAAATTAGCATTTAAAGGGCTTGAAAAGGCAAACATTTATGAGGAAAATACAAATTTTAGGGTCGTCCGAGGCAAAGACACAATGTTTTTCCCTCTGTTTTTACTCGCATACTTTCAGTTAAAATGTAAATTAGGGTCCGATCCCGACCCATGGGCCCCCTAAACCATATGATATTTGGAAAGCTTATTTGATAAGCTTTCGAATGATGTATAACAATTATGAATTTGGATAGCACTTTAGAAATAAATTACATTTTATTGACAGGTACACCCACCCGGCGACCTTCTCTCTGTAGCAACCTAAGTCCACAGAATGACTCCTAAAAGGGTAGGAATAGCTGACAGAACCTTCACATATGGTTTTTGATGGATTATATTGATGGATCATTCAAAATTAGCATTTAAAGGGCTTGAAAAGACAAACATTTATGAGGAAAATACGAATTTTAGGGTTGTCCGAGGCAAAGACCCACGGTTTTCCCCCCTGTTTTTACTCGCATACTTTCAGTTAAAATGTAAATTAGGGTCCGATCCCGACCCATGGGCCCCTAAACCATATGATATTTGGAAAGCTTATTCAATAAGCTTTCGAATGATGCATAACAATTATGAATTTGGTCAGCACTAAGAGAACCATACTATACTTTATCAACGGCTACCCCTACCCATAAAAAAACCCAATGATTGTTCTCTCGGTAACAACCTAAGTTCACAAAATGATTCCTATGCAGGTATGAATAGCTCAAAGAACCTTTACAAATGTCTTTTGATAGACTGAATTAAGGGGTTATTTAGAATTAGCACTCAATAGCTTCAAAATACGACAATTCCTGAGAAAATAGCAATTTTAGGGTCGTAGGAGGCAAATAACCATGGTTTTATCCATGTAATAGGCAATTCTTACCAAATATTTTCAATTCACATGCAAATTAGAGTCCAATCCCTGCACAACGGGCCCCCTAAACTCAATGATAATTGGCAATATTCTTCAAAATGCTGTCAGGTCTTATGATTGTGCAGCAGCAATGCTATGTTTGATGTAATGTCCTCCTATATAACGTTTTTGTATTGAATCCCAAAAAGTAGATGGACAGAAAATATTTTTGCTATAAAGTTTGTAATTTTCATCAAAGTATGGTCAAACAGGTATCAATAGAAAGATCTCAAAGAGCGGAGTTTGAAAATCGACATGAATTCGAATTTTGAGGTAAGAAAAGGGGCTTTAGTCCCCTGGGAATTCTAGCAACTTTTTTGTTTCATATCGTACCGACACCAATCTTACATCATTTGAAAGCACATTTGCTCCTGATTTCGAATATGTAGTTCAATTTCTTATAAATTGCATCATTTTGGAATTATTTACCAAAGATTGAATCCTAGTATAGGTTACTGCCCATAGCAGATATATCTATTATCTGTCTGTTAAATATGACTTATAACTTTAGAAGCACAAATGATATGAACATGCGGTTTTCAGATTTGGCATCAGGAGATAATGGACTCTCGGATGATATAAGATTGATGTTTGCAAGATTCGAAACAAAGAAGTTGCTAGAATTCCCAGGGGACTAAACCCCCTTTTCTTACCCCAAAATTCAAATTTGTCTCAATTTTCAAACTCCGCTTTTTTATATCTTTCGATTGATTATAAATCACCATATTATCTTGCCATATTCCTGTTTTAAAGACTTATTTCCAAAACTAGCATTCTGGGTCCACTGTGCCTAGACCTTTTAGCTATTCTGGCAAGAATCAGAATCGAACGATATTTTGCTACATATTGTAGAATTTTCGAATGTTTACAATAGTGATAGAACCACAACGCCACTCCAAATGCACAACGCCACACGATCGAACCTCGTGTATAAATGTATAAAAATTACGCTCGATCCAGGCTCTTTAGTAGAATAGCTAAAAGGCCTATCACGCATTCTATATTGCAGTTGCTACATTGCACGGTCAACCAATCGTTTCTATTGTCGACGGTTTCTTGAAAGCTTACAGCATAATTTACGCTAAAACCCATTTCTCTCTGGTCTCTGTCAATAATGCCAAACCAAGTTAGCTTCTGGCCTCCTCTAGGCATCTGGCAGTGGCGGACCATAAACTAAGCAAGACAAACTTACTCAAAATAAATAAACAATTTCGTACATCCAGTAACTAGCCAACCAAAATAAACTTACCCTAAATCCATTGTTTCGTAAATCCAGTAATTGTAATGTTTTATTTGCACTTAACATCGCCCCGATTGACACCCCATCTGCAGGCTGTAAGTCATTGTCCCCAAGGTAAAGTTCTTCTAAAAGTGTGTTATATTTCAGGGCAGTAGCTGTATGATGAGAACAAGAAGAAGTTGGTCAGCTCCATTAAAACACTGCACGTCATGAGGAAAATAAAGAATTAGATAGAGTTCATAAAAGAGTCTTGAGAGTACTTCTTGGAGACTTTCATCGAGCTTTGATGAGCTTTTACAAACGACAGGTTACTGTAGGGTCTTATTTTGCCTGCTGTCTGAAAACCTATCCTTTATGTGGAGTATTTTCCAACGAAAGGAACTAACATATAAGCTAAGATCAGGCTCACTATTAATGCTGCCATAAGCTAAAACTACAACCTATAGCACCAACTATTGGCCTTTAGAGGTAGCACACTCTGGAATAGCCTACATGACACAAGAAAACGCTCACCATCTGTTGCAAGCTTCAAAAGATCGACAAAAGAGTGGAAGGGTGATAACTGCAGGTGTAAAAAAACTGCTAGTAGTAACAATATCTTTGGAAATCCCTTCGCGAACAAACGTCGTGTAATTATGTAGATGAACATGGCTTTTCTTAGAATTATTGTAAATTTTCCGTCTTTTTAGATTCATTCAATTGTCAAGGTGTAACGATATACCATAGATTGCCACCCGAACTGAGAAATGAGAATTTAATTGTGAGATTCAAGAACAGATGTAACGACTTTAATTGTAATTTTTAAGAGACCTGATATTGTAAAAAATAGTTTTTACTACTTTTCGTTGGACACAGGTCCTTGATTTATAGCAGCTGTTTTTAGCTGACCAAGCAAACCTGTATAAATATTGATACATTATTATTATTATTATCGAAGAGAATAAAAACCACACTTGTCATCCCATAAATAGATATTCTCGGAGAAATTCAACCGCATAAGAAACTATAGTCTGTCTCAAATAAGATTTCACGTGAAAATGCACGCGAATAACGACNAAGTTGGTCAGCTCCATTAAAACACTGCACGTCATGAGGAAAATAAAGAATTAGATAGAGTTCATAAAAGAGTCTTGAGAGTACTTCTTGGAGACTTTCATCGAGCTTTGATGAGCTTTTACAAACGACAGGTTACTGTAGGGTCTTATTTTGCCTGCTGTCTGAAAACCTATCCTTTATGTGGAGTATTTTCCAACGAAAGGAACTAACATATAAGCTAAGATCAGGCTCACTATTAATGCTGCCATAAGCTAAAACTACAACCTATAGCACCAACTATTGGCCTTTAGAGGTAGCACACTCTGGAATAGCCTACATGACACAAGAAAACGCTCACCATCTGTTGCAAGCTTCAAAAGATCGACAAAAGAGTGGAAGGGTGATAACTGCAGGTGTAAAAAAACTGCTAGTAGTAACAATATCTTTGGAAATCCCTTCGCGAACAAACGTCGTGTAATTATGTAGATGAACATGGCTTTTCTTAGAATTATTGTAAATTTTCCGTCTTTTTAGATTCATTCAATTGTCAAGGTGTAACGATATACCATAGATTGCCACCCGAACTGAGAAATGAGAATTTAATTGTGAGATTCAAGAACAGATGTAACGACTTTAATTGTAATTTTTAAGAGACCTGATATTGTAAAAAATAGTTTTTACTACTTTTCGTTGGACACAGGTCCTTGATTTATAGCAGCTGTTTTTAGCTGACCAAGCAAACCTGTATAAATATTGATACATTATTATTATTATTATCGAAGAGAATAAAAACCACACTTGTCATCCCATAAATAGATATTCTCGGAGAAATTCAACCGCATAAGAAACTATAGTCTGTCTCAAATAAGATTTCACGTGAAAATGCACGCGAATAACGACAATTGACGTGTTTTCATTAGGAATTTTGCCAATAGCGTTTAGAGCGTACTGTAGATTGGACTTAGTCTCAAATTAATAAACCTATGTATTTCAAAAATATTTGGTTATAAGGACTGTAAAGTCACCTTTCGAGGTCTAACACTATCACGACGTGCAACGTTTTAAAACTTCTTTTTCGGAGCTTCGGACAGTTTTGTTTTGGAAAAAGGTATTTATTTAGTTGGTAAAGAAAGAACTGACAATTGGTAGACTTGCCTCAAGTCTGTTTTGTCAACTGTAATAAGTCTACCGGAAAGACTTTCCCCTCGATTTTTTTTGACGAAATTTTTTTTTGACGAAATAACTTGGGGCAAGTCTACTGTATTGGTTACATTCTACATTCTATCTCTTATCGAGGAATGGGTTAGAAATAATCAGCAATTTATCAAAGCTAAACCTGCATCGCTAGGCCGGCCAAATCTGTTTACTTTTTCCTGGGACAACCAGTATTTCTGGTAGAAGAATAGACTCGCCCCAAGCCTATTTCGTAAAATGTCAGAGGAGGAAGATCAAGTTCAACTCATTTCTTTTAACAGCTATTTACATTGCAAATTCTGTAGATTCTACGAAAATGCAAATGGCAGCTTGGAGCTTGCCAAATAATTCTGCTGAAGTCCAGCTCTTATCAGCATGTTTGCACTGTACGTAACTTCCTATTTCATTTGAATAAACATTAGTACAAAACGTAGCCTACGTGTAGACCCATTTTGCCAACAGAGAAAGGGTCTACGAATTAATGAGCGAAAGCTTGCTACTACAGTTCCAGATTTCTAGAACTCAATTTATGCAGCCTTTGTTTAGACTCGTTTCGTACATTATTTGAACAGAGGATTAACATAATTAATTGGGCAGCCGCAGCAAGTTTTATCTCTTTATTTCGTAGACCCTTTACTCTTTAGGATAATGGGTCTACTCGTAGGCTATACAAAACGAGACTTACTCAAGATCAGCAGCGGCCTTCCGCTCAGAAAAACTCCTTCCAGATGTAATGTCCTCAGATATGGATCTGCTTTCAAACATCTTCCAAACATTGGCATAGTTTGATCTGTTAACATAGTCCTTCTCGCATCTAGTGAATACAAACAAGGCGTTTTTCGCAACATCCGACATAATGTTTGCCATCCACGCATACCCATTTTCGGATTCAACGCTACGTTTAATCGACATGCACTCTGATAGAATTCGATCATTTCCAATAAGGCAGTTGCACCCTGCAAAAAGGTAATTATCCTTTAAAAAAATGGACAGCATAAGTTTCCAGTACAGTACAAAAACTTAATAGAGACGAAAAATGGACTTCTTGATCGTAGAAGTCTGAAGATATTCGCCGCTCGTGTACTATGCGAGTCAAAGAAACAAACCCCATTTGAAAAGCTACTGTATATTAGAGCAGCAACCTTGGCAGATGCCCTGTTGAATTGCCTTGCAAATTTACCTGGCTTGAATCGGCCACTCCGTCCTGATATTACACCAGGTGAGTCAAATAAGAGCCCGGGGGCGCTTGAGAGGCTACTGCCCCCTGAATATATAAGCAATAATATTTTGCAAAAGCTGACTGAACAGCTAACATGTTCAATTACTTTTAGAATTTTTCCTGGCTGAAATCGGTCACTCCGTTTAGATTTTTACAAGGGATTTTCTAAGGCCCGTTTTATAAGTCGTGGCGCGCCGTGCCGAAACGAGTGAATTTCCAACAATTTTGTCTGGTTCGGCGCGGCGCGACTCTTATAAAACCAATTTGACACTTGGTTCGACTGAGTCGAACCATACGCCAAAGGCTTCTCGACTGGGTCGACCTGGTGCGACTTATAAAACCAAATTTCAGTCGCGCCGTGCCACAGCATTTTGACACATGCGCACAACGACAAAAGCCATTGTTTGTTGTGGATGTGCAACCTAACCATACCGAACATGCGCATGCGTCACTGAGGTTCAGCGCGGCACGGCACGGCTAAAACTTTTCCTTATAAAACAGAGGCGCTCCAAGTCGAACCTCAGTCGAACTCAAAGTTCTATGGTTCGGCACGACGCGGCACGACTTATAAAACGGGCCTAAAAAGAATTCGCTTCGAGAACAAGTGAGCAAGTTTCCCCATTACCTTACAGCAATGACTTGAGCACGCTTTAGCACGTACTATTCTCTTGGGGGAATGAGAAAGTCTTCCCCTAGTATGAATATTCAGGGAGATTCCATGCTCCCAAGAGAACAAAATACGTGAAAGTACGTGTTACGTGTCATAATTGCTAGGAAGGAAAACAAAGGAAATGTTGTTCGTCGTTTTCACTCGCTTTGGCAGGTTTTCCAAAGGAACTTTCGGAAGAATATCTCCCATATCGACGGGAAGGAATGGCCGATTAAAGCTGGATAAATTACAGAGCCTAATTGGACATAACGGCAATAAAACGAGACAATTTTCAAATATTATTGCGTTGATAGTCAGGGAGCAGCATTCTTTCAAACGCCGGGCCTTTCTATTGACTCATCCTGCATAGAATTTTCTGTGTAATTTGTCAGGTGGATGATTTGTAGAATTCACCAAAATTAAGCGGATGACTGAATTAAATGATTAACCGCAGCAGCTGCAGTATTCTGAACCAGATAAACTGCGGCACTGCTCGTAATTTCGAATTTTTGTTGTATGAAAGAAACATTCTTGGACATGGTACATTTTTACAGTTACTTTCCGATGCAGGGTATCATTCCACCTTAAAAGGGGCTGTAGAGTTTCTTAAGCCTGCAGTGATCCTTCGAATGTTTAGGCTAAACACATTTGAAACTCGTAGCTCAGAATCCATCTGCATCTCTAAAGATGGAATGAAAAATCTGATTGCACTGGCAAATTCTACTGAGTTCAAATAGAAAATATCTTCATTCACAATATATCTAATACTATTTGCCTGCACTTAGAGGGGAACGTTATGCTTGTTCGGAGGTTTAGCTTGCACAGTCCCTTTAAACTTTTGCCTGTAATTTTTCGGTATAAGATAACAGCAGATCTCAGACACAATACTTCCCCGGATTAATAACCATGAAGGTACCCCCAAACGAGCCCCTTTAAGGGTGTGGCCCATCTTTATAGTTTCAGTAAGATCACAGTTTCATCTAACCACTTGAACATGTTAGCTATCCAAAAATCATATGGAAACCACGTGGCGTATGAAAAACAAATGATCAGCTGTTTAACGGATTTAATTTCTGAAACGGAAGGTGAAACAACACGTGACTGAAGAATAAGCACAAGAGCTCTCTAACGAATATCAAAACATAGGTTTGTTTTGTCCTTACTAAAGTGCTTACATCCTAGTAAAATAAATCTACGTTGTTAAATTTGGTATAAGCCCACTATTTCTGTTAATCAAATAAATTAGACTTTAATCTAATCTAAACCATTTAAATAGGGTCAAA
>REGL01000026.1:467329-483833 GCA_004194395.1 Aurelia aurita complex sp. Pacific | reverse complement strand
GGGTAAATACAGCAATTGCTCCGACCCGAGAATTATCGTTTTGAATCTGACGCGCAACATCTCGTTGACGAGATAGAGATAAACAGGCGAATATGACTTTATCGGTTTAGTCGTGCTGAATTGAACTGAATTCATTATCCTCCTTCGCACAATATGAAACCTGCAGGCAAAAAGCCCAGGTTCTTGTATTTGCACTAAACCCTATTCTACAGGGGGGGGGGGGGCAAAAAATGCTCCCCCAAGACCCCAACCATACTTCCTGTAATTACTCTTAAAAAAGCATGATAAACACTGGAACTTGGGTGACTTTTAATCACATTTAATATTGCATCAAATTAACAATAGTTCATTGTTATATAATTGGTCACGTGACTATGACATGCCCATATTTGGCAACAGGTCTCTCAGAAAATCAGTAAAACATGCATAACTTTTTTCGTACACATCTGATTTCAATGCAATTGGTACCAATCAGTTTGTCTTGATGTCTACTTTCATTTGATATATAACTTTTTGTGTTTTGCTGACATCAGCAAAATTTAAGATCTATGACGTCATACTTATATATGACGTCATATTTATGATAAACATATGAAATAATTAGTGTATTATGATCATAATTGACTAATTAACAATTCAAGATCAATTTCATATGGTTGTTATTACTAAAAACGTATTTAAAATGCCAATAAAGCATCAACTAATTTGTTTAGGTGTGAACAATGACTTTGATTGACAGCTGTGATAACAATAGAATTCCAAAAATAGAATTTTTGACAGCTTTCATTAAGAACACTCAATATGTATCATATTTATAACTTTAAAGTTATTTATTGACTATTTTTGTTTGAAAATATTACGTTTTTAGGAGGAGAGCCAAAATCAGCAAATTTCCATTGTCTTTGTGTTGCCTAGCAACGGATCATGTGACCAATTAGCATATGATGCTATTTTTAGAATCATAATTGATTGGCAATCATGTGTACCAAGTTGCGTTGCCATAGGCACTACGGTTGCTTAGAAAATCTGGGGGGCCTTTTTAGCCCCCCCCCCATGAGAAAGTGGTGCTTGATTTTCCCATGTAGAATAGGGTTAAGAAAAGCTGGTTTGAAGGAACAGAAGGTTGAGAAAAGTTTGATGGAAATGAACTCACCCCAAAGGCACCAGACAGAAATTTCTTGAATGTTTCTCTTTTCTTCTTGTCAGTTAATTTGCATACATTTTCAAAAACATCGAGATCGAATTTCTAAAAATGAACATATTCGAGTTTAAGTGCCTACAATCACCATAAGTAAGCATAGGGCTCAAATCTTTCAAATCTTTAAAAAGGTAGGTGTAAAATTACATTTCATTTTTCTTTGAACTGAATGGCTTGAAAGGAACTTATGGTACTTTGATTTAAATCTGCCGTGGACATTTTTTGATATGTTGACTTTTTTCAAAATGGCTGCAGTTTAATAATTTTTGAAAAAATTAATGGATAATTTTGAAAAATTTCAAATCATCTTAAATCCTAAACCAATAGAGGACGAATGATATAACCTTCAACAAAAACCATAGTTTATGAAGGTCTACAATATGGTGGAAAGCAGAAATCTATAGCTTTTCTGGTTTAGGATTTAGAAATTTGATGACGTCATAGCGTCAAGTTTAATAAATGCTTCCATTTTGAATCTACTCAAGATATCAATGAATTTCCACGACAGATTTACAGCAAAGTACCCTCAGTTCCTTTCAAGTCATTTAATTCAAAGAAAACTGTAATAGGATTTTACACCAACCTTTTTAAAGATTTATGCCTATGTTATCAACAACAAATATCTAATAAACTGATGACATTAAACTGGATATCAAAAAACGAATTATACGTTCAGCAAGGTACAGAAAGAAGATGGTAATCCATAGACAAAATGTTTTATTGTCATCATTCCAATTCTTCTATAATTCAGAGACCAACTATCGTTGGCATATGAAAATAGACAATGATTGAAAATTACACTGAAGCATTAGCAAGCAATTCGATAGATTCTTCATCAGTAACATTTTGAAAAAGTTTTACTCTATCTTTGAAATATCTTCCAATTTTAGAATTTCAATTCAGATGTTCGTGCATCGTCAAAAAATTAGTTATCATTTACTGCAATTTGCAGAACACGCAGACATGTTCTCTCTGTCAGGCCTCATCAAAAATATTGCCTGCGAGCAAATGATAAGGAATAATATGCCTTGTGATAACCTTAACTTCATCGATTGAGTTGTACTTGTGACATCATTAAATTCATCGTGGTAGCCCTGATCTGACATCTGATGTAAGACAGAATCTTGATAGTATGCATTAGTTTTTAATCGTCCGTAGTGTAGTTGTATTTAGCTAAATGTTACGTGTCTTTTTATGTTGGCCATGGAGTAGTCATTCTCTTTAGCTCCCCATGGTATTACACATGTAGCGTTGTAAAGTATTAGAAAAGTATGGAAGAACAAAAGATCTATTGTGATATTCTAAATGAATAGAAAAAAGTGCCTGCAATCACAGCATTCTGAGTACGGTCAAAATGCCATCAACTAATTTGTAATGATCTTTTGTGCGGGCGGCGCTCGTGTACTCCCGCAAATAAATTAGGCCCGCTTTCTATAAGTAGCGCAAAAAGGTATTGACTTATGAATTACTGATCTAAGAATATATCTGTTATGTTTCAACACGACTTTCTTCGCCAAGTGTAGAGGAACAAAGTGTACGGATGACCTGACCAATTACTTTCAAATAGCTACTATAAATCCATGTTTTGGATCTTATCAAACAATATAAACAATTCCAATAGAAAACAACAATATAAACAATTCCAATAGAAAACAACAATAGAAACAATTCCAATAGAAAACAACAATAGAAACAATTCCAATAGAAAACAACAATAGAAACAATTCCAATAGAAAACAACAATATAAACAATTCCAATAGAAAACAACAATAGAAACAATTCCAATAGAAAACAACAATATAAACAATTCCAATAGAAAACAACAATAGAAACAATTCCAATAGAAAACAACAATATAAACAATTCCAATAGAAAACAACAATAGAAACAATTCCAATAGAAAACAACAATATAAACAATTCCAATAGAAAACAACAATAGAAACAATTCCAATAGAAAACAACAATATAAACAATTCCAATAGAAAACAACAATAGAAACAATTCCAATAGAAAACAACAATATAAACAATTCCAATAGAAAACAACAATAGAAACAATTCCAATAGAAAACAACAATATAAACAATTCCAATAGAAAACAACAATAGAAACAATTCCAATAGAAAACAACAATATAAACAATTCCAATAGAAAACAACAATAGAAACAATTCCAATAGAAAACAACAATATAAACAATTCCAATAGAAAACAACAATAGAAACAATTCCAATAGAAAACAACAATATAAACAATTCCAATAGAAAACAACAATAGAAACAATTCCAATAGAAAACAACAATATAAACAATTCCAATAGAAAACAACAATAGAAACAATTCCAATAGAAAACAACAATATAAACAATTCCAATAGAAAACAACAATAGAAACAATTCCAATAGAAAACAACAATATAAACAATTCCAATAGAAAACAACAATAGAAACAATTCCAATAGAAAACAACAATATAAACAATTCCAATAGAAAACAACAATAGAAACAATTCCAATAGAAAACAACAATATAAACAATTCCAATAGAAAACAACAATAGAAACAATTCCAATAGAAAACAACAATATAAACAATTCCAATAGAAAACAACAATAGAAACAATTCCAATAGAAAACAACAATATAAACAATTCCAATAGAAAACAACAATAGAAACAATTCCAATAGAAAACAACAATATAAACAATTCCAATAGAAAACAACAATAGAAACAATTCCAATAGAAAACAACAATATAAACAATTCCAATAGAAAACAACAATAGAAACAATTCCAATAGAAAACAACAATATAAACAATTCCAATAGAAAACAACAATAGAAACAATTCCAATAGAAAACAACAATATAAACAATTCCAATAGAAAACAACAATAGAAACAATTCCAATAGAAAACAACAATATAAACAATTCCAATAGAAAACAACAATAGAAACAATTCCAATAGAAAACAACAATATAAACAATTCCAATAGAAAACAACAATAGAAACAATTCCAATAGAAAACAACAATATAAACAATTCCAATAGAAAACAACAATAGAAACAATTCCAATAGAAAACAACAATATAAACAATTCCAATAGAAAACAACAATAGAAACAATTCCAATAGAAAACAACAATATAAACAATTCCAATAGAAAACAACAATAGAAACAATTCCAATAGAAAACAACAATATAAACAATTCCAATAGAAAACAACAATAGAAACAATTCCAATAGAAAACAACAATATAAACAATTCCAATAGAAAACAACAATAGAAACAATTCCAATAGAAAACAACAATATAAACAATTCCAATAGAAAACAACAATAGAAACAATTCCAATAGAAAACAACAATATAAACAATTCCAATAGAAAACAACAATAGAAACAATTCCAATAGAAAACAACAATATAAACAATTCCAATAGAAAACAACAATAGAAACAATTCCAATAGAAAACAACAATATAAACAATTCCAATAGAAAACAACAATAGAAACAATTCCAATAGAAAACAACAATATAAACAATTCCAATAGAAAACAACAATAGAAACAATTCCAATAGAAAACAACAATATAAACAATTCCAATAGAAAACAACAATAGAAACAATTCCAATAGAAAACAACAATATAAACAATTCCAATAGAAAACAACAATAGAAACAATTCCAATAGAAAACAACAATATAAACAATTCCAATAGAAAACAACAATAGAAACAATTCCAATAGAAAACAACAATATAAACAATTCCAATAGAAAACAACAATAGAAACAATTCCAATAGAAAACAACAATATAAACAATTCCAATAGAAAACAACAATAGAAACAATTCCAATAGAAAACAACAATATAAACAATTCCAATAGAAAACAACAATAGAAACAATTCCAATAGAAAACAACAATATAAACAATTCCAATAGAAAACAACAATAGAAACAATTCCAATAGAAAACAACAATATAAACAATTCCAATAGAAAACAACAATAGAAACAATTCCAATAGAAAACAACAATATAAACAATTCCAATAGAAAACAACAATAGAAACAATTCCAATAGAAAACAACAATATAAACAATTCCAATAGAAAACAACAATAGAAACAATTCCAATAGAAAACAACAATATAAACAATTCCAATAGAAAACAACAATAGAAACAATTCCAATAGAAAACAACAATATAAACAATTCCAATAGAAAACAACAATAGAAACAATTCCAATAGAAAACAACAATATAAACAATTCCAATAGAAAACAACAATAGAAACAATTCCAATAGAAAACAACAATATAAACAATTCCAATAGAAAACAACAATAGAAACAATTCCAATAGAAAACAACAATATAAACAATTCCAATAGAAAACAACAATAGAAACAATTCCAATAGAAAACAACAATAGAAACAATTCCAATAGAAAACAACAATAGAAACAATTCCAATAGAAAACAACAATATAAACAATTCCAATAGAAAACAACAATATAAACAATTCCAATAGAAAACAACAATATAAACAATTCCAAACATCAATCATTACTGTTGTTAAAAATTTGCAAAAATCATACCATTAATAATTCCTTCTTGCAAGTCGGCACCATAAGCATGATATGAACCAGAGATGGATAAGCTACACGCTGCAAAATAAAAATAATCAGCATCGATTCAGCAAGAATCTACACAAAGAATCCTCGGTCAGGCCACGGCTAACCCCAGGAATAGCTCAGGGGTAGCATGCTTGAGAGCGGGGATGGCTCAGTGGTAGCACGCTTGACTACCAATCTGAGGGTTGGTGGTTCGAGTCCCAGCCCTGCCGAACCTGCTACAAAGTGTGAAGAGAGTCGCCAACTCTCTGTAATTCCAGGCAAAAGGAATCACGAGGTGTGGTCACATCGAGAGGAAGGACCATGATATTGCTTCGATAAGATCATCTTCTCAGTGTCTGAAAAACTGCCTTCGGATGCTAGGTAGAAGTATAGAAATAAAAATACCGGGAACAAGCACAATCAGGCAAATTATGAAAAAGAAAACGATATTTCGTGTCCTGCGTGCACGTTGGGTCGAAGTATTCCTTTGCGATCGTGCAAGCACGTTTGTGTTCCCATGCACAAAGAAATTTTTTAAAGGGGCCTGTCTTGTTTTTGAAAGTTCAAGATCGGACAATGCAAAATCATTCGAGCTGTGCTCGAGGCTTCTCAAATACTTAAACACAAAATTATAACTTGCTAAAGGCATAATATTAATACAAATAGCTGAATGCATGTCTGCCTGCCTGCATGTATGTATGTATGTCTGCATGCACGTATTTATCATGTTATTATAATAGAAAACATAAAAGACATACCAATTTCAAGTACATTAACAGTGCTGCAGTTAAGAGTGAGCCTTGAGCAGATAATTCCGCCCCATGTACTTCTAACCCCTGTGAAGGAAACGGAACGAGTTTTTTCATTAGGCATCATATCATACGATATATTGCCCCTTATCGTTACAAAAGAAGTTACTTAATGACTTAATAATGTTACATTAGTAAGGGCTACTAAGTATTTGAACAACGAGAATGATTGGTACTGTAAAAGAGTTAAAGGCGTGGCTCTGATTGGATAAAACAATAAAAAGAATAGAATTAGGCAAGCTTCAGTAATTTCGCTGTACACTGAAATTCTGAAGACGATAACGATCTGACTCCCTTTATTCTCAAAACAACGTATGATCCAAGGACATAAAGGCTTGGTGATTAATTAGAGGCCAGGACTTTGTTGTTAGTGATTTCAACATCATGACTAGCCAATAACAGCCACGATAGTGTGCCTTTAACTGATCATCGTTTTCTATAGAAAGGAGTTGGAAATGCAAATTGTAAAGAAATTCTCCTAGATTTTGTGCAAGTACCTCATCCTCATTGGATATTAAGCATCTATACTTTTGCATATCCAGGGAATTTACAGTTGGACAGAGTTTATCAATCTTAATAAAACTCGGTAAGAGTTCTCAATCTCCAGATCGCCTTTTACTCGAGAATTTTTTTTGAAAAATCACCCCTTCATCCAAAATATCATCTTCAATTCAATTCAATTCAATTCAATTCCCTGTTTTGTATCTGTCATCTCGTACAATAAGAAACATGACAGTTCTTCTTCTCTATCCCCATGGTAACCACTCCCTCTAGTGGCTGATTTGCACGGACTCACTCACTCAGAGCGAGTACCAAAGGGTTGGGCATATCTTTGCTGCCATATTTCAAAGACAGTTATACCTCACAGAGGCAAATTCAGATAGGGTTACTAGGAATTGAGTATCTGAAACAAAAATTAAGGTTTTTCGAAATCAATTTCGAATCAATTTTTCGAAAAAGCGTACGAGATTTTTCAAACAATTGAAATTTTTGGATTTTTGGTATTTTTCATGAATACAAACGGATCTTTACGAAAGGCGTACGAGCTTTTCATGGAGTGATATGCCCCTAGAGACAAATAATGCGTTATACAGAGTTTAGCTGAAGTGTTACTAGTTTTTTACTACCTAAATACAACATTAAAACAATTCAGTATCAGAAATAAAAGAGGTTTAATAACTTTCGGAATTACTGAGTTGTACTCACCTTTAAGATAAAGAGAAACAGTTGGTCTATTATTGATGCATCAATTTTCGAATCTATACTTTGAGCAATCTGTGAAGAGATTCAAAATGAAAATATCATCAAAAGGTAAAATTCAAAAATTAATAAAAATTCAATGCTTGATCTATTCAGTTCATGAGAGAGAAATAAGAGGATAAGGATGTATTTGTACTTACAAAATTGATAAGATGAGGAATAACTCGCGTGACTTTATTAACGGAAACAGTATCTGGCCAAGTGAGTGCAGTAAACATTGTGAGGATCACATTTGAATTTGTTGCCTGTAACAATAGAGAATGAAATCATTATCATTGTAGGTTAGCTAATGCAGAAATAGATACAACACAAAAGTCAGAGGCGTACTAGCTAAGTTCTTCCAAATGGTGCTAGGTTAACCAGGGTTTTGGAGAGCAAATAACCTGATAATCAACCAATTGCAAATTCATACTAAAGTAGAATATTTTTCAGCCCCATTTCAGGGGTGCAAACGCATCCACCCATTGTACCTCCTAATTACGTCAATGAAAAGTTTATCAAATTGTTTCCAGAGTTTTTGAGGCACTGTTCTACGATTAAAGGTTTCGAGGGACTCAAATTAGAATTTTGTGGAGTGGCTGTGCTGCTGGTCAAAAAATCTAAGATTTCAGCTTCGTATTTGTAAGTGTAAGTTGACTGTTCCGTCTGCACATACTTTTTGTCAAAAAAAAAATGCAAAATTTGATCTAACATGACGGCTACCAAAAACTAATGAAGCCAATACCATTTCAAAATGCATTGAAATCTCCCATAAGAATTAAGAATGTCTAACTGTCGCTATTTGACTACACTTATATCATGCAACCAATTTTAACTTGTGATTCATTCATTTCGAAATATTGTAATAGACCTTTTAGCTATTCTGAAAAGAATCAGAATCGAACACTAATTTGCTACATTTTGTAGAATTTTCGAATGTGCACAATAGTGATAGAAGCTCTCAAGCCACTCGATCGAACGTCGCATATAAAAATTTATAAAAAAAAACGTTCGATCCAGGCTCTTTTATAGAATAGCTAAAAGGTCTATTCCCAGCATGTCATTCCCAGCAACAAGATCAAAGATGAAAGGCAATGTTCGTTTTCGAAGTATGTGCATTCATTCTGCATTGTGCATCTGTTGACTTCTACGCATCAAGCAAAAGGACTCAATGTCAACAAACAAGTTTAATCAAATATTTTTCAAAGAATGAAGGAAAGGACACACACCTCACACAGAAGGAAAAATTTACCAAGTTCACCGACTTCAGGCTGAGATGCATCTGTTGAACCTAAAATGATAGAAAAACTGTTATAGGTACTGTCTTAAACTGGGAATTTTTGTGAAGTCATCGCTCTAGCCTTCAAGGTCATCTAACTGTCAAATATAATACGGTAGACTGAGGGCCATACAAAACATCTTGAATTTCAAGGCACGCCACTTCAATGGCACTCTTTCATCAAGTTAAAGAGGTATTTCCTGAAATTAGAACAGTTTTTGTTGCAAAATCGTGGGGGCAAGTGCTGCCAGTGTCCCCCCCCCGGTTCCTACGTCTCTGAGTCAAATCAGGTTATAGCACCTCTGTTTAAAGTCACAGTTCGGTTGAAATCACCTCTACTCCCTAAACGTCACTAAAGGTCAAGCCCTCATAAACTAACTCGTCACACTCCCATTACAGTCGTAGTGTTCTTGATGACAAGTGGTGTGACTAGAAAGCCAATGACGATAATGGTGGTAAAACTTTAGACTAAATTCAATAAAAGTTTAATTACAAAAATTTCAAACTAGTTGTTTATTACCTTCCTTTGAAGATATTTCTTCTTGAGTTTTCTTCTTCCAATAAAATAATGTCACTAAAACGAGAACAGAAAATTCATTAAAAGGAAATTCTTGAAAATTTAGCGATCTAAAGAGAACTATACACCCGTTTCAAATTTTTTTGAAGGATGCGTTGGAATTTCTAAATTCTCTCTTTCTGAATTGTGCAGCAGAAGCTGTTTGTTCCCATTTTTGCTTCATACCTGAGTCAGTGTGGCCTCTGGCCTCTTTGTGGCATATTGCCTTTCGCACCTTGACAGATGACCCAACAACGACAACAACAACAACAACATGAAGCTCATTTTTGGTTTCAATTACTGAAGTTTTCTAGATCATTCTTCTAGATCATTCTTCTAGATCATTCTTGTAGATCATTCTTCTAGATCATTCTTGTTCGAGGTCACAATACGATATGAATATCATTTCATAGAAATCGAGCAATACTATTCAAAATTAATGGCTAACTACGCATGCGTGAACCAAACGTTAAGTAATCAATGATACTGGATGCATGTTGTTAATTCCTAATGCAGACGACCATCGTCTGCCAGGTCCGGAGTCAGTGGGTTCTCCACATATATGGTTCTGAAAGAAGACTTCAGCCCCCATTGTCAGCAACTTGACCTGGCTTCTCTTTTTGGGTCCTTTCAGCACATATTCTATTTTTCTTTTGGTATGCTAACTATAAAACCTTTTGACTACATCAATATCTATCCTTTCTATTCATATAATTTTCATCTCGTCGAGCTGAAAATCAATATTAAAGACAAAATCCAAAATCTTGATTCCCTAATTATTCCATAGCAAATTCACATAGTAATTTTTGTTAGGAATATTAAACAAAATTTAATTTGTCTTGTCTTCACAGCTATCCACGCCTTCATCCATCTGCTCTGTGGGCTCCACAGCAACAGCTGTTTGTTCCTGTTGGTGCCTCATAATTTGGCCTCTGACCTTTCTCTCTCTGGCATGTAGCCTTCTTTTCACACTTTGACCTTTGACCAATGACCCCGCAACAACACTACTCAGCTCATTTTTGATTACAAAGTCCAACTTTGTAATCTAAGAGGGGGCTCCGGGTCAGTCAGAAAGTCAGAAAGTCAGAAAGAAAGAAAGAAAGAAAGAAAGTCCGTCACGCTCGTTAAAGCAATTGATTAACGTTTTACCGCTGCTAATTGGCACTGAAATAAAGAAAGCGCAAATAAAGCGCACACAAGAAAGAAGTTTCCCGCGATCCGATAGAAAAATTTGACGTCGGCATATTTCATGTTAGACAGATTTGACACCGTAAGATGGATAAATTACCATGATGTTTACCCTGGCACAGCAACAAATTTAACCAGAATTGGCACGTTCTTGACTTCATTAGCAGCTTAATTATGNTTCCTAATGCAGACGACCATCATCTGCCAGGTCCGGAGTCAGTGGGTTCTCAAATATTCCTTCAAGTCCCCCCATTGTCAGCAACTTGACCTGGCTTCTCTTTTTGGGGCCTTATTTCTATTTTGGTATGCTAACTATCAAACCTTTTGACTACGTCAGTATCTATCCTTTCTATTCATATAATGTTCATCTCGTCGAGCTGAAAACCCGCTGAAAATCATCATTAAGACAAAGTCCAAAATCTTGATTCCCTAGTCTTTCCATAGCAAATTCACACAGTATCCACGCCTTCATCCCTCTGTTCTGTGGGCTCCACAGCAACAGCTGTTTGTTCCTGTTGGTGCCTCATAATTTGGCCTCTGACCTTTCTCTCTGGCATGTGGCCTTCTTTTCACACTTTGACCTTTGACCAATGACCCCGCAACGACACTGCTCAGCTCACTTTTTGCGTCAATTCTGCTTCAGTGGGTAGAACTCTCGAGGTTCTATTTGTTTGAGATTTGATTATGGAATGAATATCACTTTACAAGGATCTTGCAGTTTCAAAGTTGATATTTACATGAAACACCACGCATGCGCGAATCTAGCGATAATTAACCCACCATACTAAGTCCATCTATATAGATAACAAAGAAAAGAAAATAAACAGAATTTGGGCACGTGTCTATTGTTCATCCATTATTTTCTCTGCAGTTCGTTTTGTGACTTCGCCCAAGCCATCAAAAAGTGACTGCCTAGAATCCACTTATATTCGAGCAATCGCAAAGACATGAACGTTAGGTTAGTTCCTCTGTGAAGTACAATGAGTTTTCCTCAAAATAACACTTTCATTTTGATTCAAAAGATCAAAAGCCTGAGTAAAGCTGAGTAATATTGCCTTTAAGAACACTCCAAAATCATCGTTTCGAACGAAATTTGGAGACGGAGCCATATTAATGAACATTTCTCAGCAAGGTGCATCCTTGGAAAAGAGTTTTCATGAGCCGTTAATGGGTAAAAAACACTTACCAAGCATTTCAATATATTCCCTGCTTAATGAATAAATTAATCTTTCTTCGATCACTTCATTGCTTGGATTTTCTTCTGATTCAGCTGATATCTCTAACTTTACGCTGCAATGAAAATACAAAATGCAGAAAATACAATTGAAAAGTACAGTAAAAATTTACCGAAAAATTTAGTGTCTGAAATTTTTTCCAGCATACAAAAATCACAGCAAAAATTTCAACTGTTTGAAAACGTAATGTCTTGCTCGCAAAACGTTTTGCATTCAAAAGGTATGTGGTGAGAGCATTATCATCAGCATCAACCTCAATAATAATGTTTTGTGTTAATTTCTGACCAAGGACCCTTAACATGAAGCACAATCTATAAATATGTGACATATTTAGTATAAAATGACTAAATGTAAGCTGCAAATTTATCGTTTTCAGTCGTCCGAAATTTCTGTAAAAATGTCTGAAATTCCTGGAAAAAATGTCCGAAAATTTTTTGTCTGAAAATATTTTGTCCGAAATCTATTCATCCGAAATAATTTCATTTCGTTTAATGTATGCCTTGCATCGAGAATTAGGTATGTTCCCCAATATACTTATTTCTTAGTAAGTTCCTTTGCTCTTTGCAACAGAATCCAATAAAACTTTAATAAATCTAAATCTAATAAGATTTTAATCTAACAATCAGAACTGGTAAAAAATTGACACCACTAACCTTTTTCCCGCCTTTTGATTAAATTCTGACCATTCTTTTGACAAGAACTGCAATGAATAATTCAAAATGCGAAGCCAAAATTTTTAATGTGATTCACAATAACAACAAACTCCTTGAAAACAATTTCCTGCGATGATCTTGTTTTCCAAGAGATGCCAACATTTTAAAGTCAGTAACTTTAGCATCCTAACTTGTCATTTCTTAATCTTTAGATGGTTACAAGGTTCCTCATCAAATCACATTATTTGAAATAAAAGTCAATTAGCTGGCTTCCGCTGACACTACTTTTGTGTTCCCTTTGTAATGAGAAGTCACACTGAAAACCAAGTGTCAACATGTAATTTTCCAACATATATAGAATCATTCGGCATCAGCTGACACAGTGAAATATATTTATCGTGAGTGGGTTACCACCATTGGAGAATTAAAATGTGTCCCTGCCTGGGATCAAACCCGGGGTATTCGTGTCAAAAGTTTCTCCAACATTCCACTGCGCCACTCAAGCGCACTGAAATGTTGGAGAAATCTGAAGTCATTCAGATCCCTGGGTCTTACACCACGACAGAAGCCATTTGGCACATTTTAATTCTCCAATTGTGGTAGCCCACTCACGATAAATGTAATTTTCCAACCATATAAAATCTTAGCTTTATACAAACCTTCAACATGTAATCCAACATAACTGACATGATCGGACCAACAACGTTCATGAAACAAGATGACGGACAGCTTGAAATAAATGGCTTGAAGAAAAATTCTTGTGGAGTTAAGGAACGTAATTTTCGAATGATCAACACATCTTGGAATTGAACTTTTCCAGAACTGTCTTTCAAAAGAAAATAATCAACATACGTCTACAAAAACTCATGTTGGAAAATATTTCCCGAGAAGATAGCTCGAGATAAGAGGAAGCATCAAGAAAAGTATTTAAAGAACTTTTACTTCCAATTTCTGAGAGTAGATCACAAAAGCTATAAGGACTTTTAAATTCGGTTTTCTCTTTGTAAAGTCATTGTCAGGCGTTGAATCATAAGGAGAATTCCCAACTCCTGGATGCATTGTTAGGTTTTAATCTCATATAAACGAAGTATTGCCCATTTTCGCAGCTCAAATTTTTGCAGCTCAAAAGTGAAAAATACTTATATTGCATCATTAATCTGGTTAGAGATTTTGAAATGGAACGAGATGAAGAAATCGGAGTGATTTCAAGAAACAAAAACTATTTATATCTGCATATGGCCTTAATAAATTGTTTTGATCTTTAAGTTTCAGTAATTCGTAGCAAATAAAGGAGTATTTAAAACATTAATATCAATTAGAGTGAAGATTTTGAAATGGGATGAAGTGAAATAAATTGCATGATTTAGAGATACCAATATTAACAGTATCTGCACCTAGTTTTAATAAATATCTTTAAACTGTATCATAATAATTCATAACAAATGAACGGATACTTAAAACAGTGATAAATCTGTATTTGGGTAAATGAACCCATGATGACATCACTGTGTTAATAATCAAGTCAGCAAGGCCATCCATCTTATAGAAGTATTCTTCGAATAGGCCACCAATTTGACCAAGTAGAGCATAACTAAAATCAAATAATAAAAGTGCAATGCTAAAGAAGCAAGGACAAGGAGTAAAGTTTGTTCCCAAGGCTTCCCATTAGATATGGGAAAGAATTTGAAGCTAAGAGATATTTCATATTTTGAAAACAAGAGATTAGAGTTCAGAACACCGTTTAATCGACAAAATGCAAAGCTTTTGTAGGTGGCTACGAAATAAATAAAAGTTTTGTTACGATCCAATATACCGGCACAATGTAGCTAAGCCACAAACCTTTGATTATGCATCGTGTAGAAAAATGTGGAGGTCTTGGCAATAACAGAGGATGCAATTACTGGTGCTTCTTTTAATTCACGAGTTACATGCTGGCCTAAATGGAAAATAAGACATGAATGATAAACAAATTTAAGTTTTAGGAGCGTAAATAGACTGATTATATGTTCATAGGTTATCGCTATTGATAGACTGATGGACGCTATAACTAGCGTCCATCACTGGAGCGACAACAACAACATCAATTCACTTCAATCAGATGAGCGTAAGTTGTGTAATGAGGCTAGTACGTAAATGCATCCACGATTTAAAGATGAATACGTTGCGAAATTGCGAAAAGGTGTCTTCGTAATGATGTGCATATTCATCTATGCAGCTACTCACTACTTGTTTTCAAATTAAGATTCAACAGGCTGAGACTGAAGCCGCAAGGAAAATCAGAAATGATTAAATCGACAAAGTAATGCCTTACCTAACAAGAACGTTCGATCATTCTCAGTGAGTTTAAAGGCAGAAAGATAATCTTTGTGTATATGTGCTTGCATTTGTGCACTCCAAATGAGACCCATATGCCTGAAAAAGAAGAATGCTGATCAGGAGACGAAAAGATAGAAAGCATGGCTGAGCAGACCGCGGAATCAAAAGAGGCTGTGAAGGTGAAGTTGCGGTTTTTAGCGCCAAGAGTTGGGATCTTAGAAGAAGACACAGGACCTAATCGAGTCGGCGACCCCTTGTTATGATGCTTAAGTGGTGGGGGTCTACCTTGGATCGAACCCTATCTGCTTGATGGTTCTGGCTGGAAAGTGAGAGGATTGCACCACTGCGCCACAACACCATCAATCATTGACATGTTAACAAGAGAAAAACATAGACTTTTTAGCTATTCTACAAAGAGTTGGATTTAGCTGGATCGAGTGATATTTATATTTACTTTTTCACACGAAAGGTTCGATTGAGTGGCGTCAGAGATTCCACCGCTTTTGTGCACATTCGAAAATTCCAGAAAATGTATCAAAATATCGTTCGATTCAGATTCTTTTTTAGAATAGCTTGAAGGTCTATTAGCAAGATCAAGTGAAGTAAAAAGATGTGCGGCAGCAAATATTGGCTGCGGTCACACTGCTGTATTTTCCCGTTCCGTTGTGATATGATGTGCTTCATTTTCTTGTAATTTGTTCTTGTCGCCAAAAAGTACGGCAACATAACAGTACGATGACACCCGGTCACACAGTGATATGATGTATCATGTGAAAACTACGCAAGGCTGTGATTGGCTCATTCTCCAAAACAACGCTAAAATATAGCTCGGACCTTGTTTTGCCCGTTGCTTTACATCTGATAATTTTCTTATGGAATCAGCTCTCAGGACCAAAGCGCTGTAACAGCGTTATAAGTGAAAACGAAATGCGGTCACATATCACAGCGTAATTAACCCGTTGTTTTGAAGGTATACAACGAGGTAAAAACGTCTAGTGTGACCGCAGCCATTGTCTTTTATGTCTTAATAGCATTTTTCCTATATCTTCCTCGAGGAATGAATATTAAGTAACACAGGGCAGCAGCAAAATGGACTGGATCACGTGACAATCATTAGCCATTGTAATGCCAAACGTAAACACATGGCAATAGTGAGAAAACTGCTGTCAAAATGAAAATTTTTTTAATTATTAAATTTCTAAAAACTGCATAAACAACAGGCCAAACAGGCTGTTTAACTTTCTTAGGAATGAGCCATTACATTCTACTATTGACACAAAATATTTTTGTCTCGTTTTTTCATGAAAACTTTTCTTTTCTATAATACCCCTGGAGGGACCATTATGGAAACAAGGTTGTACTGACCTTTTAATGCTATCCCTGCCATTTTAAACTAGGGGTGTTTTATACTAG
>REGL01000026.1:442971-455064 GCA_004194395.1 Aurelia aurita complex sp. Pacific | reverse complement strand
TTCCAATTTTCCTTATAACTTTATCTGATGTAAAAAGGCTCCCTCGCCGAATTTTAAACAAATCTGTAAACACCATTATTTTCGGCACGTGTCCATTGTTTTCTGCAATTTTGTCTGTCTTCATCAAAGCAACCAAAAAGTAACCGTCAAAAATCCACTTGTATCCGAGCAATCGTAAGAGATATGAACGTTTGGTTTGTTCCTCTGTAAAGTGCAAAGATTTACCTTCAAAATAATTACTTCATTTTGAAGAAAACGATGAAAAGCCCATGTGATATTGCCTTTCAAAGAACTGCAAAATCAGTGTTTCAACAAAAATATAGAGGAGCCCCTTCATTAGCACCTGAATGATACCTTCAAGAAGTTATACATATACATATTATTTTTAGATTAGACTTGTATATTTTGTAAATAAGTAGGCCTTAATTAGCTGTAATTTTAGCTATGGTTTTGTTTCAGCCTACTTTGTAAATAAATAAATGATGATGATGATGATCTATTGCTGGCATAAGATAGAATGTAAGGACTGAACTCATTACCTGGCAACCTCGACAAACAAGTTCATTGCATCATCAGAGAAAAGAGCCAAAATTGGAAGCCTTTGGTCAATGCGATCCTAGAGTAAGAGGAGAGGCAGTTTTAGATACAACAATCTGTGATCACGTCTGAAATACTGTACACAATATAAATAGAAAATTCAAATCATTTGGAAATCAAGTCAATGATTTCCAACAAATCATTGGAAAATTTTGTTTGGACTTTTCCATAACCATTCTGTGTGAGTGATGAACGACGACATGACCTGAAAATATTGCATTCTACCAAATGCATTAAGGTTGTCCATCTATTTTAGAAAGTGTACATGCAAATGTTATGGATTGCCAGGACCACTCTGTTTTTCCTATTCAGACACAAAGCTCTATATCATGTATGATAGACCATCTAAATTACGTTATTTTCAGAGAAAATTAATAACAATATAGCTTACACATTGAAGCGACAATGCATACATCCAAATACTTGACCCCCTCCTTGTGGTAGCCTCTTGTGAAATATGCTGCCCACATTTCATTGTGAATTGAAGTATTGGCTGGGAAATGTAGTTTCACCAAAATACGAAGTACAAGAAATGAAAATTGCAAAATGATGATTGTTGCATTTCTCGTTCTTCGCTATCTTAAATCACAATAACAAACTATAAATTACCCTTCTCCTTTCAACGAGAATAACAAGGCATTCAGCTGCAGCCATACGCAATTCTTTCTCATCCAATAATTGACAAAGCATTTGAAGAAGGACTAAATTGCTGGCAAATATGTGTTCTAATGCAACATGGCCAAGATATGCAGACATCGTAAATAAAGTTGCTTCAGCGAGTCGTAGGTTCATTGGTTGTTTCTAAAAGAGTCAAAGTTATCAATGATTGTAATTTTCTTAAGGTAAAAGAAACTAAAAGCTCTTAGACTGCATTCACATGATCCAGGCAAACATTTAAAAATGATAGAAACATTGATAACAAATTCGTTATGGTAACAAAGATGGTAACAAATCTCCCCATGCCAAAGAAATGTACTACACCTTAGTAATCAATTCGTTTTCAACTCTGCTGGTACTGTGTGAATGTAGTCTAAATTTTTAAGAAATACATGTGTCTTAGACCGAAACTATATGCTCTGCAAATATGAAATTGACTTTCTGTCTATCAATCATGCACAAAAGAGTTCATAGTAAGAAGGGGGCAAAGCTCATTTTGCTCATAGAAAGAAATCTGATTTCACTCAATCTGGAAAGTGAAAGAACCATTAATGCAAAACCGAATAGAAACCACTGAAAAGGGGACTTTTTGTACCAAAGACATACAATAGGATATACTAGTTTGGCAGCTGGTATTGTTGCATTCATTGCCTAAATATTTAGCAAAATACTCTGAGTTTAGCTAGGATATTCACATTATACATCCTTGTCCTCTCTAAAATGATGTGTACATTTTCCTTTGCAACCTGAAAAGGGTTCATGTTATGCCTGGTTATTTTACGTTCAAAAATTGAATGTTGGGAGATCAATGTTTCTTTCTAAGAAAACATTTCCTGTGAGCAGTAATACCAAGTTCAACTGCTCTCTTCAATTAAGCTGCAATTGCTTATTAAAAAGATAACAAAAAGTAAAAGTATTTACATTTCTTCTCCATAAACCAACATGAGTTTGCAGATTAGTGATGAGAAATATGAACAAATCTTTCATGTTTTCACTCAAAGCCTGTTCGATATTCTTTCTTCTTTGTGACTGCAGATTTGGGTCTAATGAAAGGATGACATCTTCTGCCAATCTCAGAAACACCAAGAGAACCAATTCTAGCTGCACAGACTATAAAACCAATTTTTTGTAAATTAGATTAATGGATCAAGGGAGGTCTAACTGACATTGCTGAACAGCAGCCAAATATGTAGTTAACAGAAGCTTTGCAGACACAATGGCATTCATTTGTAAGTTTCCCTGTGAATATGGAAAGAACCACTTCACATTAAACTTTAAAATGTACACTCCCCTTGTGCAAGGGCGACGCCATGGGGTGGACTGGGGTGGATATGTTCACCCCATTTTCCTAAGGTCAGTATTTATTCCTCAGAAAAAACGATATAAAAAGCATTAGGTATACCTTCTGGCAATCTATTCTACAGTACCTCTTGTTCAGCCCACTTTTTCAGGGCTGGCGCCGCACCTGGCCTTGTGTTTCAACTTGTTACCAAAAACTCAATGGGCATTTCACTCCTAAAAAATCTTGTACACCTTTGGCAAAAATCCTTTCGTTTTCAGGTAAGCAGCAAAAAGCTACTGTACCACACGCAACCAACTGACCAGCAACTTTGATGGACAACGATACACAACCTGGACCATACGTTACATAATATTCTATACCAAATAAGAAACAAAATCTTGCGCAAATGGCAGAGAGCCTAAAGCCAGTAGTATGCCCATGGCCGCCATTTTTGACCCACATGATTTAACCAGCATTTTCTTAACCTGCATGACCTGCATTTTACACCCTGCAAAGCTTCCTTTACACAATTTGTAACCAACGGTTGTTCAAATATGATACTAATTAAGATGCTTCTGAATGCAGAAGTCATGGAAACAACAAAACAATTGACACAGAAATGATACATACTCCCTCATTTTGTAGGGCATCAAGGTCACTAAAGAAGTCACTCCAATTTTGAGGAAATTCTCTCTTGGCAATTTCAATTGTGATTCTCACAAGGCGTTCTTTTATGTGACCAACTTCACCAACATCAACCTGGCATGAAATGATACACAATTTAGATGCTAAATTTAGCATGATCAACTAAGACCAACAATTTGACAACATCTGGTTATGACTAAAGTAAAGAAACAACCAAAGAAAAGTTGCTAGTTCAAACCCTCATATCAAATCTAAAAACTCTCAATTCATCTTAGTTACTCTTCTAGATCTAAGAGGAGAAAAAGAAAATTCTACCTTTGTGAAGAGGAGCATTGCTTCCTTTTTCCATGCATCTTTCTCTTCCTTCTTGAGGGAATTCCATCTTTTCCTTAAATCAAATCAGTTTATGAAATACTGTATGGGGAAAACAACCTTCACTAAACTTGTTTTCATGAATATCATGACACAAAATCTTGTGAATTTTAGAGGACCTTCAGTACATAAATATTATACGGGAACACTATTTGCCAGCATTGATGATGAGTTGAGAATGCATCACATTGAAAATAATGAGGCACTGAAAGACTGACAAATATATTTTTTCTTCTAAGATGCACTCTAAATCAATAATTTGCACCTGAGAACTGCATTCTGAGAACTAAGAACGATACTACATCCTGCTCAGTATCAGCGTAATATATTGGTCACTTGAAAATAGATCACATACTTGATATGTTCTTCAACCAGCTGCAATCCAATGTTTCTCACTTGAGCATTGTTTGTGTTTGTTGCATAGAGAGAAAGACCAATTGATGCTGAATGTTCATATTCATCTTTGACACATTCAATTAGCTGAAAATAAAATAATTGGTCAATAGAATGACATATTGTAGATATTAAAGAGCCATAAAATGATTACGCTGGTATTCAGGATTCAGGGGGGTTAAAGTTCAACTATTACTGACATGCACCATCTTGAGTATGTGGACACGCGTTTTTCCATTTGTTTCTTGTGCGCTTTGAGGCCCCGTGGAAATGTGGCAAAGGACTAACCTTTACAGGATCTTATAGATTGATTTCTTTGGAAATTTTGCCTTAAATAGAGAGCTCATTTGAATAATTGCAATTTGCAAGGTATCACAATAAAATAACAATCTATCTACCAATATACTGACTGCCTTCTAAGAAGAAGCTTAGCATCAGTGTGTAAAATAATATAAAAAGGAAAAAAAAAGAAATTTGCTCTTTTGTGTTTTTCTATTTTCTAAGTTAAAGGGAACCTAAGCATATATAAGCCCTCAATGAAAATAACTGTGCAAATATTGAAGTTGAAAAGGATGAAGCTGAGACACTTTTATATGCTCTATGGCTAAATAGTTGAGATATTTTGAAAGAATGTTGTTTCAGGCAAATTTGTAGTGAATTAATTACATGTCCACAGACTGGAGGTCATGGCCACACTGGAAAGAGACAACATAACGAGACATGACAAAGAAAGAAGCAAGATTTTTGTGTTGTTGTTGTCTGTTCTGTTGTATAAATAATAGAAAGAAATTGATCAACATTCCATTTTGATATTCTTGCTGATTGCACATGTTTTATAAAATACTTTTGTTATGAGTCATATACTGGAGGTTTGCATGCGATTTCTTACTGGTGACTATTAACAGTTTGAGAGGGGTGCGCTAGAGCGTGACCTAAACAAAAATCAATTTGGTTGGTACGATAGGCCTATTTCATGTTTGTTGTTAATTTTTTCGTCCTCCTGACGAGAAATCTGCTAGCTTGCAATTGTCACAATTAATCATTGCTGCTTACCTGATGAGCAGACTGTCTTTGTGATGGACTGGCACTGTCAGAAAGAATGGTTTCTATTGCCCTTTTGACCCGCTCTACTGCTGCCTCGTCCGCCATTTCCAAAATCTCGTGCACAAGTCTACCTCGTTATCACTCAAAGTTGGTACGAGGTCGAAGTGCGCCTGGTTCACATGTTGAAACTTTTTCAAACTTTCCTCGAGTATCTTTTCCCTTGCTTGTAATTTTATTAACTTTTGATTTATTCTCCAATTTAAATTTTTCTTTGGAAATTTTCAATAAAGTGCTTCAAACTGCAATTTTTATAATTTATTTTATTTTTCTAAATACATTCGTTCATTTCCATTCTTCCAGATATTTTTCAATATTCTCCTGCAAAAAAATTAAGATCTTGTTTTTTCTTTAATTCTAGCCTATCAGATATCAGTATTTCCTGCTGATTAAGAACAGAGAGCCTCCCCGAAGTCCATTCCAATAAAATCTCTATTTTGAAGACTTGAAGCATTTACTGACAATGTCATGTTTCTAATTTGATAAAATATTCATTGAAATACAAGACTTTGATGTGAATATTCTTTAAGAAAAAACATTCTTTAAGGGCCTTCAATATAAAAACGAGTTGCCATGCACCAAAAAAAGATCAGATTTTTCTGACCCAACAAACCCCAAGGTTATCAAGTTAGTTCTTAAATCTGTGGAAAAGTACCCCAACCAATTAGATTTCTCATAATCTACTTGAATATTAAAGTAGTTTGAGTGTAGTAATGTTACTTGATTTTGAAGTTGTTTGTAAATGATGTTTTTCCCAATTTTTTTACGTTTCCCCATATCTGAGACCCAAAAGAAGTAATCCAGAATTTGAGAAACCCAAAAAAATAACTGTGGAAACTATTGACCCAAAAATAATTTTTGCCCAAATTCTAAACCCAAAAGAGTAACCTGAGCTCCCCTATTCTAAATATACCAGAGTATCTCCCTTGGATCTATCAATTCTCTTGAAACTAAAATAACTTCAGATATCTAAAATTAAGCGAAATGTGCTCTTTTTGCAAACACGTTTTATTTCAGCAAAACTTTACAGTCTGTGTACTCTTACTTAATTAAATCAGGATATTTCAAGTAGGAGAAAAATCGGAGAGCTTCCAGTTGCAAATGTTAGTTACTGTCGTCTCCTTTGTAAGCATCTTTCTGATCACAAAATAGCGTCGACTATGAACAACTTTCAATAAAAACAACTTTCATGTTCCACTGAATAGGAGGATGCAGTAGCACATCTTTACATGTTGTATCGATAAGCTGACTTGACCGACTGTACTCTTTCTTATTTTTTTTATTGAATTACACCTGAAATATACTAATATCATATTGTCCAAGACTAACTCTCGAATGCGGTTCATACGGTTCATGCGGTTCATACGGTTCTTTGCAGATGTTAGCAGAGGTTGGCAAATGAACCCAATGAATCTGTACTTCATGTTTCTTTATCTTTGTTCATTTCTGAGTTCCATTTTTCAGCTGATCTGACATCCGTTTTGAATTTTTCGACAGAAAAACATGCCTTTCAAGCAAGAATGAAAACATCTCTTATTGTCTAGGTGCTGCAAAATAGAAGGGAAACATTGTTAGTCAGAACCAGTCAAAAAGAACAAGTAACCGTCAAAAATAAAAATGAAAGGCCAGCCAGTGCGGCAGAGATTGCTGAAATACGGACTCTGATAAGCATTTTCAATAAAACGATTCACTACATACCGGGTGTCCCAAAAAAAAGTTCCGGCGTTTGATTGAACGTAGACTAACAAGTTCGTTATCTGGCAATTTCTATTCACTCTAGGTACATACTGGACATTTCAACTTACAGTTTGGCATATTGTAGGAAGAAATCAGTAATCTGAATATGGAGTTATTAGTCCTAACATCGCATCTTCATGTTGAAGTCAAAACCAGAGAGATTAGTACGCCTTTCTGCAACATCGTGGTGGAGGGGGAATCTCCAGATGAGCAACACAAAAACTGGGTTGACACTTTGTTTCATTGCCTTGACGACGTACAAGAGTTTAAAGGTCTGAAAATCGAATCTAATAGGTCTCGGGGGAAAATACTAAGTTTATACTTTGCCATGGCATGGCAGGTCGAAAAAGCAATTGAAACTATTCTTTAGTTAAGAAAAGACAGTTTATTCTACTCCGCTCCGTGCCGTAAAACCGTGAAACAGTAAAAATTCCCATTTGAAATTCCCAGTTGGCACAAGGCAACACTAACAGCAGCAAACAGTTTTCCCGAGACCTATTTTAAAATCAAATAAAAAAAAATTAAAATCAAAATAATGCAGTATAGAAAATGAATAAACGTGTATATGATCTCCGACCAGGGAAGCATTTCTCTATAACGGGGCAAATCACTCCCTG
The DNA here is from genome assembly GCA_004194395.1 of Aurelia aurita complex sp. Pacific. NCBI lineage: Eukaryota > Metazoa > Cnidaria > Scyphozoa > Semaeostomeae > Ulmaridae > Aurelia > Aurelia aurita complex sp. Pacific. The sequence goes on along the minus strand of REGL01000026.1, from coordinate 447,663 downwards.
AAATTCTAGTCCACCTATTGAGAACTAAATCTTTTTGTTTTCGATAAAAATATCTAAACATTGTTTTATTCGGATCTTATAAAATCTTGTCTGTTTTTGGAGGATTGATCAGACTCTTGATCCGATTGATGAAGCACACGTGCATTTTAAGAAAGATATGATAATGTGTATCATTTCTTTCATGCTGTTATGACACTGACAACGATGTGACAATGGTGTGACAATGATGCTTTATGAATGCACTTTACTACTGTGGAGATCTGTACGCAGGCTAATTTGGCATATTTTCAGATGCTCAAAATTACAAGAATTTTGTAATACGATATATACCTCCAAATGCATCAGGCATCCTTTCAATTGTATACCTATGAGAAAAAACCAAATACTTTAGGCTTTTGTAACTTCCACTTGTTATAAAACAAACTAATCTTTCTCTTCAGAGGAAAAGAATAGAAAATTTGTGTGGTTGGAAAATGAAGCTGCTGACGAAATCAAAGGACGAAATTCAAAAATATTACAAAATGGTATTTTATGCCCTCTCCCTCGCAATGTTCAAATATGCATCAAAAATGTTAACTGACAAAGTGTTGCACTAAACTTCAGAAAAACTGACCTTACTGCCAATTAGAATTGAAGAAAAATGAGTTTATTCTTGCTTGTCATTTCTTCCCTAATGAACTGCTAATTAGAATTGAAGAAATTTCTAATCAGCGAAGTGTCGATTCAGAAAAAATGACTTTACTGCCACTTAAAACTGAAGAAAAATTGAGTTTATTCAGGCTTATCTTCACATTACAGCCCTGAAGAAGTCCTGTATGACAGGACGAAATATTGGTATTAAATAAATTCAAACATATTTTCTGTTGTTTTTGTCGTATTGCGGTGTTTCTGCCTTCAAACTTATCTTTTCATCCCTGCTGAACTGCTGCTGCAATGAAAGCCTATCAAGGGTGGCAATAAGGAGGAGAAATTCAACACAATACCTTCGATTTGAAATGTGCATTATAGGAACGCCAGGAATCTTTCGAATTCTCCTTTTTAAATCTCTATCACAAGTTGCAATGATATAACATTTATGCTAAGAAAGAAACGTAGCAAGGTTTAAAAATGACATTTTAAGTTGCTAAAATCCCTACATAGTAAAACCAGGCCAGAGATGAGATAAATTGAAAAGATATCCTTCCAAACTATTTCCTCCACTTCCCTCCGTTGCACTAACTTCTGAATTCAATGTTCTGTGCATTTTCAAGTTAAAAAACCTTTTACTTCAGTAAAGTGAGATGCAAAACAAGCAAATTGCCAGAAATATTTAGGCTTATCTTTCGGACAACGATCGAGAAAGTTGCAAGTCAAGTCAAGATTTTTTCACAGGAATTCCAGCCTAATACAGGGAACCTTATGAGACCTTGGAAAATCAAATGACTTGGGCAACTTTCAAAACAAAAAAAACTACACCATGGTATATAAGGACTACGAAAGCTAAAGTAAGACACAAAAATAAGCTATGAAAATATTAAGATATACGCAGATGACTTTTGTCATCTTATGATTTCATGTGATATATCTTCAACATTTAGACTAGCATTTGACATAAGAGTCACACAAAAAGCTGTGAAATCATATAGTCTGCGCATTCTACTTTTTACTGAATGAGAAAATTCCAAAAAACTAACCTGTGTAACTCTGTTTACCAGGCAGTCATCAGCGTACGTTCCTTTGTGCATACATGGTAGTCTTTCAAATCTCTCATCTTTTGCTATCCTGCAATCAAGAAATCAAAAACTGTAAAATCGGACACAAGAATCACTGGTGACCTGTTTTCAGTTCTATTCTACAAAATGTTCATTCATTTATTGAATGAACCTAATCATAACCATATATAAGTAAAAACGTAGTACAAATTTCATTTACTTCTGTTTTTAAGTCACACTCTGACGAAGACACAAGTCAGAAAGGCCTCAGTGTGCTAAATCTTCTCGTTTTTTTGCATCCGAATCTTTTTACAATTTCATTTACTGAACGTTTACAGAACAACAAAAGTAAAACTTAACAAAACAGTTTGCAAGTTGGATGCAAGAGGTAATTACAATAATCATGCAAAAACCTGCCAAACAAGACTCAATTTACAATGACACTTTAATAAAAATTCAATGTATGGCTGCGCTGAAGGGTCCTGGTTATCTATTCTATAACAATGAAACACTGAAGAGATCTTCTCGCTGGAATTTCGGAATTATTACGACCATTTGTCCACATTAACAGGCTCCCAAACAACGTTCTAGTACAATATTTAATGTATGGTGATAAAGACCTTTCTGATGGCGTAAATAAGAATATACTCGAAATTACTTTAAATTTCATCCATAAAACTGGTCGGCTTGGATGAACCCAAACTTGCGTGATGCGTCACGCAACCAAAAAGTATTTATTTGCTCCACGTTTGTTGTTAAGTCTGTTTCACATTAGACGTTCGGCAAATGAAATGTGAATGAAAGTTCATCCACAAAAAATTCGTATTTTAGAAGGATGACCACAGGAAGCCCAATCGCGTAATATGGTTGGGCTTCCTGTGGGATGACCAGAAGAATGGCATTGCAAATCAGTAGCCTTGACCTGACAGCATCTGCGTAGTGTGTTGGGCGGTTGGGACTCAGGAGGGGACCAGTAGTGGTGGAATCAATTGCTGTTGTTGTTGTTCTCTCATCTGGGGTTCCTATTGTTGGGCATCGTGCGCCTATGCTGGCCTTATATCCAATGTGAAACAGATCCCAGTATTTATCAGTACTTAATTGTATGTGTAGCTTTCGTAGTTGTTTTACTTAATGTTCATTGATTTTCATGTCTTTATGTTAATTGAATATCACGTGGGAGAATGCCAAAGTGTTAGCTCAAGATAGAACTTACTGGAAATCTTTGACCAAAAAATCAAAATAAGAAAAAAACGTGTATTTGTTGACACTACCCGGTGCCTAGCACTTTATGTAGATAATAATAATAATAATAATAATAATAATAATAACAATAATTATGTTAATGGCCACGGGCGTGGTCATTGTCTTTTGCTGCCTGTTGTATCGTACTTGCTGCCTGTTGTATCGTACCTGTAGTGTTGTATAGTAGTATTGTAATTAGAAAGTATAATAGGTAACATGTAATGTAACATTTTATATGAATAAAATTAAAAAAATAAATGAAATGCGAACTCACCGTAAAGCTAATCTATATTTAAGCCCCAATTTTTCCAATTCACCCATAACACAATCCGTTATGTAAGGAGTGCCTTTGAGGAAAGAGATATTTGAGGTTAAACTTTCTGATTAAATAAAGGATGAATCTTTAATGATATTGAGAAGGCCCATTACATTGTTAAAAGATAATAAATTAGCAATCTTTTTGGTTCACAGCAACACATGTCCATAGGAGCTCATACAGTAAGTTAGTGTAAGTTAGTGAATCCTGAAAGTACATTAATCTTAATAACTTATCTTGATGTAAAAGATACTTGTAACAATGGAAAGAAGTCATTTTACCACTGAAAAATGATGGAGGTTGCAAATTATGAGGGTTTCATTCCGTCATATGAATTGTCATATTGTCATATGAATTTAGCAAACTTGTATGAAACACAGCTGTATGATAGATAACCTTGCTGATACAGAACAGGCCTTGTGCACAGTAGCATGTTCTCCTTGCCAAAAAAAACTCTCTTTAATTTCTTAAGAATTCTTGTTCCAAAAAATTTACTGTCTTTCATATGTCTCAAGAATTCTTGTCATGTTAATGTGTGCAAGGCCTGTACTGTATAAGCTGTAGCAAGTGTTAGGAAAGCGGTTTATAGGAAGAACTATTGAAGATTGAAAACAGAATTTCACAGCACGTCAATACTTACATTTTGCATATAAACAGTCCATCAACGATTGCATGATATCCAACTTATTTTTGATTGAAAAATTTATGAAATTTGTGTCAATGAGCACATGGTATGGAGGACCCAGCTGTGTATTGTATTGAAAGAAAAGTGCAGATGAATTTTGTGTCCTGCAAAAAATGTTATAAAATTTATCAACAACAATGATAAAATAAATTTTTTGATTCAAAGAAGGTTTATGCATCTCATGTGTGAAAGAAGTCTTCACTTTTTACACTGTGATGAAAAAACATGCATTGAGTTGATTTTGTTTAATGATGATTTACTGTTATTCTGAATTCTTGATCATGAAATTGATCAGTTTTTCAGCACGCTACTCTTAGAGTTGAAAGCAGGTCCTTGAAAATTGTAGCATAGGTTTCAAATCTTTAAAAAGGCTGGTGTAAAATTGAGTGATCTAGTTCTGTGAACTGAATGACTTCAAAGAAACTTGAGCTAATTCTCTATAATTCTACCGTTGGACTTTTCTGAAATCTTTAATAGTGTTTCTCTTCCTTTTCAAGAATTCAAGAAAAATTTTCAAAAAAACTTAAAACCATCGTACTTTCTAAACCGTTTGACGCAACAAGAAGTAATTTCGAAGAGAACTATAGTTTATAGATGCCTACAATATGGTGTCAAGCAAAAGTCTGTCACTCTTCTGGTTTATGATTTAGAAATTTGATGACGTCACATCCTAAAATGAGCTGAAATGGGAAATACGCTATAATTTCCAAAAATATTCAAAATTTCTGAAAAGTCCAACGGTAGAATTATAGATAAGT
>REGL01000026.1:428552-442508 GCA_004194395.1 Aurelia aurita complex sp. Pacific | reverse complement strand
GTCACATCCTAAAATGAGCTGAAATGGGAAATACGCTATAATTTCCAAAAATATTCAAAATTTCTGAAAAGTCCAACGGTAGAATTATAGATAAGTTTCTAAAGTTTCTTTTGAGCCATTCAATCGGAAGAAATAGGACATTGAATTTTACACCCACCTTTTTACGCTGAGATAAAGGTTTGGAACCTATGCTGAAAATTGTTAGTCTGGCAACAGGCTCAATCAACATATGAAAAAAAATTTAACTTTCTTAAAGAATGAACTTGACAACGACTTGACCAAAGGACAAAGATAACATGCATTGAATCGATCTGAATTCAGAAAATGGATTTGTTAAAACAACAATAGCATAATCAATGAATTCTTTAGTCTTTCAAAGAACTGCAAATTCAGCCTGGTAAAAAATTGTTCTGCATGCAGATAAACGAACGATAAAAAAAGCTGAAAAGGAATTATCATTACTTACACATTTTTGACTTCACTTTCATCCTTTTTCTTTGGCTCATTTTTCTTCTTGGTTTGATCTTTTTTACTGATGAAATAGAACAGTATAATTGTGAAAAAATGATCCAAATAATCAATGAACTCCGTTAATATTTTACAGGCCTTTGTGCACATTTGATAATGTTTTCTTGCCCAAGAATTCTTGTTTGAAAATTCTTTTGAAAATATTTTGTCATGCTTCTCAAGACATTCTAAAGTTCTTATGAGAATAAATTCTTGTGGTGCTAATGCTCACAATGCAAATCATCAATAATGAACCATATACCAATATGTTCCACATCCCTAACAAGATCTGAAAAATAATTTCTTTCCAACAATAGACCTTTTTACTTGTAAGAAAAGAGGTTGGGATCGAGCGTCCAAATCAGGTAAATTTTGTGAAGAAAAACAAAAGAATGACCCCCTTTCTCAGTAAAACATTGTTAGCTGTAGCAAGAAGTTGCTTTGGATCTCAACACTTTCCAGAGAGTTTGCTTCAACTACTTTGCGCAAAGTGAGTTAATAATGGCTTAGTTTACACACAGGCAAGTGTTATTGGTCGTTTTGCGTTGTTTCTCGTTATTTTCATTCGTTTTGAGCTGACTTTTCTTTCCTCTGAATAACAACAATTGAAAACATGAACTTTGATTTGCAAAGTGGCAAAATGAAACCCTTGCATGGTTGCACCTTGTTTTGAAACAGTTACACAACAAAATTAGCTAACAACGAATGTAAATAATGAGAAACAAGGCCAGAAGGCAAATACAACTTGCCAGTGTATAAACTGGACCAATTTGAGCAAATCTATCGTTGATTAACTCTCTGAAAAGTGTTTAGATCCAGAACAATTTCTTGCCACAGCTAGCAGTGTTTTTAATTTTGACTATATGGAAGAATGTACAGTACGTTATTCTAAACAAGAAGTCTTGAAGAACTACAAACATTTGGGGGTCATGCTTTTGTTTTCCTCCAAAAAATTTACCAGCTTTGGACGCTCGATGCAAACCTCTTTAACAAGTTAAAAGGTCTATTGAAAGATAACATAGTTGAGACTGCTGGTTGTCAAACCTAGTACATACAGCAATGGCCTTGTGCCCATTAACATGACTAAAGAATTCTCAAGAATGTTTGTACAGTAGTTCTTCAAGACTTCTTGTTTAGAATAATGTACATTCTTCCATATGGCTCAAGAATTCCTATAAAAATGTAACAAATTCTTAAAAGTTCTCAAGAATTCTTGTCATATTAATGTACACAAGACCTATACTGTAGACGGTGAAATCCCTTTTTTAAATACATTTCTACCTAGCATGTGAAGGTAGTTTTAGACGCTGCGAAGCTGAGCTTATTGAAGCAGCACCCTGGTCCTCCCTCTCGATGTGACTTCACCTCATCATTCCTTTAGCCTGGAATTACAGAGAGTTGGCAATTCTCCTCACACTTTGTAGCAGGCTCGGCAGGGCGGGGACTCAAACCTCAGCCTTCAGATTGGTAGTCAAGCGTGTTACCACTGAGCCATCCCCGCTACAAATCCCTCCCTTCATTTCATACTTATGAATCAAAATACAAAAACCATACTTAACTCACATTCTAGCATCTTTTGGATTGATGATACGTTTTACTGCTGCAAATTTTGGTCCTTTCTTTGCTTTGCCCTGTGACAAAGAAAGTCAAAAGATTGTTGCTGAAGATAGCATAGCATGAACAAGTGAGCTTCGTTCAGACCTAATTAACACAACACTGGCGCAAAACTGAAAACATTGTGAAAAGGTATGAATATGCTGTGATCTGAAAATGGAGTTCTCAATGATGATTAGAAATTGAATGTATGCACAGTACACTGTGAACAGGAAAAATGGTTCAATTTTGCATCTGTATGAAAATGTGTTTTTTTCGATTATTTTCTTTTGTGAAACCAGGACATTGTCTATTGATCATAGCTCCTATCAGCTTAACACCTAATTCAGCTGATAGTTTTTTCTTACAGCAGGGGAGATTGAGGCTAGAAGTAACAGGGACAGGTTGTAACAGAGGGTATTTCTCTGCCGCTATTAAAGCTGTGCTCATCAGCTTTTATGTGATTGAAAGTCTTGTTAGTACCTTCAATTTAAACAGTGGTTCTTGTTGTTCTGGCCAGTGGCTATTTTTTTGGCACAGCTATCCCTATTTTTGGATTTCAGAACTTTTCACTCTGCAGCGCTCCGTAGTTAGTGTGAATTCCTAATTCCAATGCAGTATTGGAGTAAAATATGTATTGTTTCTCCTGAAATCGAGCTTGAATGCTACATTCGAATGCATTTTTCCAGAACAGTGCGTTTTCACATCCTGTGGGTCTATGGCCAGTTGTAACAAAACAACAAACTCTACCAAAAACAAATACATTTTTCTGAAAGTTATTCTGTGAAAAAAAAAACAATTGTTTGATCTGCTTGATATAGAGTAAAATCGAGTGAAACTGATACATTATTCAGCAAGGTGATTTTCAAATGCACGACGGCAGCTGAGACATCTTGGTGTGCAACCAGGGTGGAAAGTTCGTTTTTGTTACGCCAAAGGTTTACACCACGCCAATTGTTTGAAGACAATAGGCCTATTGTTTTACCCAGGGAGCTATACACGGGAGAGGAAACGCGCATTGAGTTGCATTCTGCGATGTGATATGCGCCTCCTTCGCAGCGCATCGCGCACTTTGTAGAGAAAACAAGATGGAAGCTGATGTTTGGACGGAAAGTGCATCTCATTTTTGGATTGAATTTGAACAACAATGGTAGGCATTTCAGGCTATGTTAGACATTCTTTTGACCCTTTAATGTTTCATCTTTGCATAGTGAGACTAATTTAGCCATTTGGTATCAGGAATTGGCTGTGGCGGCTAAGTTTTTTCAGCGGTGCTTAGGCCAGCTCGTCTTTTGGATCACGCTCCAAGCACGCATTTGTGAAAATTTCACCCTGCCCAACCCCGCCCAACTCTGAGCAATTTAAGTTACTTGTGGATAGCCATTGGCAATAAAACTAGTGACAAATGTTTCTGAGATAGAATGAGACTCGCGAGATATTTTAATTTTCTTTCGGGGTACTTGCATCGATTGTGCTTTTGTCCTATTCTCGTGCCTCAGCAACATTCTGAGATTCCAATCGACTCGAAACTTACGCAGTTTTTAGTTATTTCAATCAATCGAATGAGGGTCGGACGGTTTATAAAATAGTGAGGCAAGTGGAAATGCTGTGCAACCTTTGTTTACTAAGACAAACCCATTTCAATCCACCTTCTCGCTTTCTTCCCGGTCGTTCTCCACAGCAAAAATTTCGTTGCTAGGCAAGCCAAATTATCGCTGCTCCGTTGCTACGTCAACACACAAACGAGGTCGCATATCACATCGCAGACAGCGCCAGCGCGCGTTTCCTCTCCCGTGTATAGCTCCCTGGTTTTACCATTGTTCTTGATGTCACTCTACGCCAAAGATATTTGGCGTAACATACATGTTTTCCAGCGCGGGTGTGCAAATAATGAAATAATACTCAATGAAAAGTATTTTATCTAATTTAGAGTTTCTTTGGTTACATTTTTCCTGATTTTGAGTCTATTTGATGTAAAAAGTAGGATTATACTAGCCCTAGCAGACAGACTTTATTCACTGTCTATTTTGTTCTGTTACAACTTGCCCCGGTACCGTTACAATTTACTGTTTGTACCGGAATAGAAAATAATTTGTCTACATGCACCCTTCTTCAAACATCGTTCCTTTTCATGTGAAAATAAAATACATTACCATGTCTATTTTGCTTCTTTTCCTTGCTTGCACTTTTGAACTTCTTTCTTGTGAAAACTTTTTGGTGAATGGTTTCTACATGAAACAGAGGCTAGATAAATATGGCAGCATTTCTATTTTGCAGACGAGGCAATCTCAAGATGGATACGATTGTTAAAACGAGGCAATCAGCAAATGGCTTCCCGCTTTCTTTTTGAAACAGAAGGAGGTGAAGGCGGGATTGCTTCCTCTTCAATCGCAGACTCTTCCCAAGCAAGAAGATGGCTGACTTCACAATTCCAAACACAACGCCCGTAGTTGAATTAGAATGCCGTAAAGCGTTTGAAGCCTTGGAGGAACGAGAAAAGAAATATGCGCATTATCTTTCAAGAGCTGCGTACGAAGGATCGTTGATTGTGCTCATCCAAACTTCTTCAGAATCTGCTCCCATCATCATGCTGCTTCAGAAATTGTTCGCTGAACAAGAAATAGAATCACTGAAGAAGGCTGCACAAGAAATGGACAAGAGAATATCTGACGAAGACTTCAAGGTTGTGATAACAAAAAAAGCATCCCAAATGATGCTGTTTATAATTAAATGACTAGGTACCTCCTCCATCCAGACCTCTGTGACTCCTCTGTGCTGTCCACAGTGCAGGAATGGTTCAAATATAAAACCCAAAATAGCGATTAATTGAGTTTATTGAAGGATATTTTCCATCATATGTTTCCATGTTACATGGTATATATACTGTGTACAGTGTCCCAAAACGATCTTTTTCAATTTCCACAAAAAGTGCTTTAAAAATATTGTTTGCAAAACTTCCCAGCCTGTGTGATTCAAATGGTGTTTAGTTTGTACACCATCAAATTAAAAATGTTCATTTATTTTACCATGCCAGTTTTAGATAACACAGGCAGCAATCATATATGCCAAATTTCAGAATCAATAAAATATTGGTTTACACATTCCAAACTACCAATGTAGACTCACTGATGTTAAGATCAGCAATGGAACATATTGATTGGGGGATGGAGTCCCGGGGTACCAGTTGGCCAGGTTGGAAAACATGTGTGATTTGGCCTACGCGTAGTAGCGAGTGAAATGAATTTGAAGGTGCGAGCTGTGAGTAGACTGTAAAAAGCTGTGAGAGAGGCAAAACTAACAATAGATCTTTTGTTTTTGCATGCGAGAACCAGTTATTGTAGCTGCAAGTAGCGAGTTTGACAGAGTTTCATAGTGCGAGTGAATGCAAGTTTTCCAGCCTGGCCAGTTGGTACCTGATGTGTTATCATGCTTGTACAAAAAGCGTAGGGCACGGGCATGTGCTGGCCCGTGTTTAGAGGTGCCAATTCTACCATAATTTCAAAAAAGGGTGTACTGTTTTGCATTTGATAAACTCAAACTCCTCTGCAATGATAATATTTTGATCAAAATGTCTAAAATAGAATTTTTAATGAGTCAAAAACTTAGCAGACCAGCACGAGATAGAAAGATGGGGTAGGAATTCGGTAGCAGTTTTCTCCTCTTCAAATCATACCAGCAATCTTAGTAACTAACTAACTGACTGACTTGGCAGCGATTAGGGTACCTGAACTTGACAAGTTATCAATTTGACATGGGAAAGGGTGTGTTGTCGACAAAATTTTCTGCGATTAGGGTATTTATTTCACTAAAACAGGTCAGCGTTTAGGGTGCATATGTTAAACCTTCGTACAAGCATGATACTATAGGAAAGTATACAGTAGGAATGGCCCCTGGGGATGGAGTCAAAGTCAAAGTTTGATACCAAGAAAAAGACATTGGAGTCTTCTTCAATGATACCTACTCAAATCCAATTTTACATAGATAAAGTGAATGGATATACCAATTTGAATATTAGAATTATAAAATTCATGTTTCCAGAATCCAACTGTTAGCGTTACAGTAATAGCACCATTTTCATTATTGCAAAATGTTATTACCAGGGCTTAGAGATCTGTCTTCCAGGCTGCATAATCCTGGCAATTTTTTGAAAATGTATAGTTAATTTTTCTATTTTTTAGGCACTGCTTGCCTACGCTGCTGCAGTATATTCAAATATGGGAAACTACAAGTCATTTGGAGATACAAAAATTATCCCTGCAATTTCAAAGGTAAATTGCTACAACTGTCTTTTGTTTTGTTTAAGCTTACTTTAGATCAGTTCTAGTAGAAAGTATTTATGTTCTCAAAATCATGAATGATCATTGCAAGCATAATTCTATTTTTTGCAGGAAAAGTTAAAAACGATAGTTTGGGAAAGTGAAGCATTCAAAAAGCACCCAGTTCTTATGGAACCACTGTGGGGAGCATGTGTCAATGCTATGTATAATGTCCAACCGCAATTTCAAGAGCTTGGTATATGGGATAAGGTAATGAATGCACTACACTGTCAGTTTTTTACAGAACATTTTTTGTTTTCTGAGTTCAATAGAAAAACAACTTTTTTATGGTAGAAAATTTCCAGGAGTTATCATANAGAAAGTATTTATGTTCTCAAAATCATGAATGATCATTGCAAGCATAATTCTATTTTTTGCAGGAAAAGTTAAAAACGATAGTTTGGGAAAGTGAAGCATTCAAAAAGCACCCAGTTCTTATGGAACCACTGTGGGGAGCATGTGTCAATGCTATGTATAATGTCCAACCGCAATTTCAAGAGCTTGGTATATGGGATAAGGTAATGAATGCACTACACTGTCAGTTTTTTACAGAACATTTTTTGTTTTCTGAGTTCAATAGAAAAACAACTTTTTTATGGTAGAAAATTTCCAGGAGTTATCATATTTTAAATAGAATTCCAAGTCAGCCCTAAATGAGATTTCACATAAAAAATGGCTGTGAATGACAGAGCAGAAACTGCATAAAATGATGTCATCCAGCAATCTGATATAAGGAAGTGTTTAGATACATACTGTAAAGCTTTTTAACATCATAAATCAAGAGTTTAAGGCCCAAGGAAGAAAATATCAAATGTTGCAATTTATGCATGCACAGTTTCTGCTCTGTCACTGTGAATAAAAATAATTGAAGTAGTTAGATATCATTCGTAGTCATTTTGCAGCCAAATTGCATGTAAAGGATCCATCTAGACGGTCCTATTATACAACAGTATGGTCACAATTTTTGATCTAAAACAGATGTACAAAACTATCATCTTCTCTTGGGAAATGATGCCAAAAGCAAGCACATTACGTTAGATTGACAACTTTTAGCAACTAAAAGTACTACTTGCACCACCCCCTCCCCCAATCCTGTGAGACTTACATGTGCAGATTTTAAACTGTGGTCTTATTCAATTTAGGGCATCTCTACATATTATTCAAGTAATTGCACAAAGCATGATGTGGAACTTGTTGGTGAATATATGCAAGAGAAGGTATAGTAGTCTGATTTATAGTCTGATTTATATTAATTCATCAGTCAAGTTTTTTTTCTCTGCACACATGCAGTAGCTAACGTACAGTATTTATCATGAAGGTGCGATCAGCTGCCAAAAACTAAGTTGTTTAAAAACTTTTTTGCACTTGAAATATCCCATTGATATGATAAATTTTCATGAACAAGAAATGATTGGCATAATTTTTGTAATAGTTGTTGTATTTTCATGCTCAAGGTCCGAATGATTAAAATTATGGAAAAATGAATGGATTGTTAAAAATGCTATATTTTTAAAACGCGAAAAATGCTGATGCTTTTTTCTTGATTTAAAAGATTGATTTCTAAATGTTTTTAAGCTTGAATCTGTACACAATTACAAGTATAAAGTATTAATCTTATCACCCATGGAAACCTTTATCTTTTTGTTTTTGAAAAAAANCAAAAACTAAGTTGTTTAAAAACTTTTTTGCACTTGAAATATCCCATTGATATGATAAATTTTCATGAACAAGAAATGATTGGCATAATTTTTGTAATAGTTGTTGTATTTTCATGCTCAAGGTCCGAATGATTAAAATTATGGAAAAATGAATGGATTGTTAAAAATGCTATATTTTTAAAACGCGAAAAATGCTGATGCTTTTTTCTTGATTTAAAAGATTGATTTCTAAATGTTTTTAAGCTTGAATCTGTACACAATTACAAGTATAAAGTATTAATCTTATCACCCATGGAAACCTTTATCTTTTTGTTTTTGAAAAAAAATTTTCTTTGTCAGGATATAAGTCCATACAATACAAGGCTATTCAAAACAGTTAGTAAAGATGGAAAGGTCACATATCAATTGAGATTAGCATCTGCAGCAAAATCTGGTGAGCAAAAAAATTCTTTTTATAAAAAAAATGCAAAATATTGCAGAGATAAGGTTTCTTAGCAAAACAAAATCAAAAAAACAACAGTCAATATATATGTACCATTTGATAACATGAAATTGCCAATATTTTGCCCTGCCATGCAGGACTTCTTCAGGGCTGTTATGTGATGTAATGCAAAGTTACATTCAGTATGTAAATATGTACAACAATTTGAAAAGGAGAGGTTACACGTGATTGGTTAGATATAATGGCTATAAAAAGGCTGTGTCGGTTACGTTTGCAAGGGTTATGTTATGTGGTAATGATAATAATATTGACGATAGTGTAATTTGAGGTAATAACAGCGATGATAATGATGATGATAATGAGTAAGGATCTAGGCAAGATAGGAGATGTGCCAGTAGATTTTGTTAGTGTGGGAGTATGTTTGTTAGCGGTCTGTCACTCTGTTTAGTCCCTTGGGCGACAGAGTGTTAATTTATTTGAATATTGAGATTACAAAGGGTTGGTTCCAAGATGATTTTGCAACTGATATTGTTCTATATAATCCAAAGACATATTTAATGAGCTTCTTTGAGACCTAAATATGAATAAAAGGGGAATTAAAGAATGTGCATTTTTAACATTTGCTTTTTGAATCTCCTGTTTTCCTCCAGACAAAGAGATTTTGGATGCATCAAGCCTGAGGGTCAATAATTATAATCTTTTAAATAACATGATTCAAGTTGAATAAGAGATGGGAACTGAGGTGTAATACATTTTTGTCAAAAAATTGCCATTTCCTTCTGAAGGATCTTAAATGTTTATTGCCTTTTACATTGTAGATAAACCTGTGACTTGTAAAGATGGTTTCAAAGATACAGTGGCTGGATTTTTAGGAAGTCATCAAATGAAAGATGCAACATTGAACATCACAAGAGGAGATTATTCACCGATATTAAACAGAGTCGTAAAGAACCTTGAGAATGCCAAGGTACATTTGATTCATTTTATTTCATAAGAATATAAACTACAGACAATTCGCTTGTAACTCAACACGATTTTTGTTCACAAGAATTCCCTTGAAATTGTAAGGATTCGCACAATTTTTTCCAAATTCAGAGAATGTCGATTTCATTCTTATACTAGTCAAAATATATCATGCATTTCCAAGACAACCATGCATGTTGGAAATCAAAAATAATTGGGAAAGAACAGGAGGTGTTGTCCTTTATTTTTTCTGAATTTGAAAGAATGAAACCTTTTGAATTCTGAAACAAATTCTTGCAAATTTGGGGATGTTAAGTTACAAATTATCAGATCTGTACTCTTTGTTTGCTGCCTTGGTGTGAGTTTTGAAAAAAACTTGAAGTTTTAGCTGTTCTTTCTAAAATACCTGATTTGCAGGCTGGGTGTATACTTCAGGGTTTATCAAAACTTTCTTAACTCAGCCTTTCTTCACTTTGGAGAAACTAGACTTCTCTGATGATTAAGATTAAGGTTCCAAGTATATAATTTTGCAGGCTTGTTTATCTCATAATTAAGAGTATGGTGGTTCCAAGTATAGAATTTTGCAGGCTTACATTGTTGATGAAAAGTTACACTTCTTTATAGAAATACGCTGCAAATGACAACCAGAAGCTGATGCTTGAAAATTATGTCCATTGTTTTATGACTGGATCAATAAATGCACATAAAGATGGTTCAAGATATTGGATCAAAGACAAAGGCCCTATTGTTGAAAGGTATTGTCATATTGTGTGATCTGACATGGCTTTGTTGTTTAGTTGAAAAGTGTTAGACTGTTAAATCTGTCAGTTCTCACTTTCTTGATTAAATTAGATGTTGATGTTGTTCATGAAGCAGATTTTGTCTCATCAGTTTTCTCTGTGCCCTCTACTGTACTTCTTTTTCCTTCAGCCCTTCCTTCAAAAGCTTTTCAGCAATACGTCTTGTGCCCAATCCAGTTCTTCAGTTATTCCGTCTTTTTCTTTGGCCATCAGCAGTATTTCCTCGTTCGTTTTCTTTGTCCTCCAGCTCACCTGTGACATTCTGAAAGTCAATATTTTACGCTATTACCTGACTGACATTTCAAAAACGAGGCAATACAAGAATCCCGCCAACCCCATTGGTTAATCGCACATTTCCCGCGGTTTTCCCGTAGCCTTGTATAATACGATACAAGGAAGCGTTTTTGACACCACAGCAACTGATTTAGGCCCGTGAGATTTACAATAAACCTAAGCGACATAACAGTAACAAAATGCGTTTGACTAAAATGATATAAGTCAAATTTAGAAGCTATCAGGTAGTAAACTCATACTAACCAGTTTTGTAATTGTACTGGAAAATATAAAGCTCTCGTTCTTATTGCACAGACCTCGCAAGCTCTGTCTGTACTTTCAAGACCTCAGACTTTATATTTTCCTGTACAACACAAAACCGGTTGTATGCGCCTGGTGATCGTTGATTTTTCTTTCAGTTACATTGGATTCATTGAGTCATACAGAGACCCTTATGGGGTACGAGGTGAATTTGAAGGTACGAAAGCCGCAAATTTCGTTTTCATTTCATTTGAAACTTATTCATACAGGGTAAAGTGCACTTAAGATATTTTGATACACATACTTTATTAACATTTTTGGTAAAAAGACTTGTCTCTTAGAAATAGCATATCAAGACGGGAAATAATTTAAACTTGGGTTAATACTCGTTCATTGTAACCAGGTTTATATTATACAAAAAATTGTCGTATTTTATGAATAAAGCATTATGGACCCTGGGGGGCATCAGAAGGCCAAAGATTTATCGTCGATACAAATCACTCTCGTTTTCCAATGAAGCTACATTTTGGTTAGAAAGTAATTGTATCATTTATCATGGCTCAGTCTAACGTCAACATGATAATTCTTCGGACTTGTTTCTTATTTTTACCTGAAATGCCGAATGATATTTGTGGAATTTTGAAGAAACTGCTATATTTTTGCGGATGGAAATTATGATTGTCGTGGCATTTTTTGGCCTTGGTTTTTGATGAAGCTTTGTTTTCTTGCTAAGCCTCCGATTTGTATCATTTTCTTCTTTCTTGTAGGCTTCGTTGCAATGGTAAACAAAGAAATGAGTGAAAAATTTGGGTTGTTGGTAGAAAAAGCTGAAGATCTTTTGAAAGTTCTCCCTTGGCCTGCAGAATTTGAAAAAGATAAATTTCTTCGACCTGATTTCACTTCATTGGATGTTTTGTCATTTGCAGGGAGTGGCATTCCTGCTGGAATTAATATTCCCAACTGTAAGCCTTATTATCTGTCTCAGTTTTTATTCTGTAAATTGCNCATTTTTTGGCCTTGGTTTTTGATGAAGCTTTGTTTTCTTGCTAAGCCTCCGATTTGTATCATTTTCTTCTTTCTTGTAGGCTTCGTTGCAATGGTAAACAAAGAAATGAGTGAAAAATTTGGGTTGTTGGTAGAAAAAGCTGAAGATCTTTTGAAAGTTCTCCCTTGGCCTGCAGAATTTGAAAAAGATAAATTTCTTCGACCTGATTTCACTTCATTGGATGTTTTGTCATTTGCAGGGAGTGGCATTCCTGCTGGAATTAATATTCCCAACTGTAAGCCTTATTATCTGTCTCAGTTTTTATTCTGTAAATTGCAAATCTTAAAGATACTGTATCGCTGTTTCATGGAAATAGACCTTTTAGCTATTCTGAAAAGAATCAGAGTCGAACGCTATTTTGCTACATTTTGTAGAATTTTCGAATGTGCACAATAGTGATAGAAGCTCTATCGCCACTCGATCGAACGTCGCATATAAAAATGTATAAAATAACGTTCGATCCAGGCTCTTTCATGGAATAGCTAAAATGTCTATTCGTACAAAATGAGTTATATCAAAAGTCTTTTCCTGAAGCCGGTCTAACGGTTTTTTGGATAATAACAGCACATTCTAGTACAATAACGATCGCAGATGTTGTCCATGCCTCTAATTGCTGGGATACGGACCGATTTCATGGAGGGGTTCACAAGGTCTTTCACCCAAAGACCACAACCTTGTCGGGAAATCACAGCGCCCTTTTTGTCTTTTTCTTCAATTTATTAAACAGAATTTCGCATACCAATGTCGATATTTGGTTGTCAGACCCCTTAGTTGCTTGGATTAGGACGGCACATTGGCACAGCCCTTTTAAGTTCGAAGTATTTCACATCCTTACTGTATTAATAGCTAAGGCATTGTTTGAAAACGGAGTTATGCATGGCTTCCTTGAATAATTTGGCTGTAACAGCTAATGGCTGAAACTGTAAGGGAAGGGTACAGCAAACCAATCATATACTGACAAGCAGGCGTAAGTGATTCAATTTCTAAGCCTTTGGCCAATAAGCAAGCATATTTGACCAAGCATATGAGATTTACTTGCGAAGCAATGTTTTCGCTATTTGCAATGTCGCAAACAGTTCTCCATAAGCCGAGATAAAAAGAAAGTATTGGGTTTATTTTTGAGAAAGTTCAAAAGCATTTTCTGCTTGTCACAAGCTAGGACAATAAGCAATGTTTTTGTGAGAAACATTATGCGTGGCAAGCAAATCTCAAGTGTTTGGCAAACTAACGTCCAATGTGAAATCGGCTCAAGTATTTATCCTTAAAATCGTTTATGGGAACATTTCATAATGGTATATTTAGTCGTATTTAGTTGTATATTCTTTGTGTAAAGGCCAATGTATAGTCATGATCTCTTGCTCCCCTTGGTATCGTCCTTGTAGTGTTGTATCTTGGTATCTTAGTTAATTCGTTATTTTAAACGTTTCATATTGGATATGCAAAAATTATGTTTGCTTTTTCGACCACGGCCTTTATGAAGAGGGATTCCTATGTTACCAAAAAGCTCGCTGGATTTTTTAACTGACACAATATTTTAGGAGCACAATATTTCTTTTGATGATTTTGTTTTGAATTCAATTTGCAGATGATGATATCAGACAAAAAGATGGCTTCAAAAATGTATCCCTTGGAAATGTTTTAAGCAGTTACAATAAAGACAAAAATATCACTTTCCTGGAAGAGCCTGACAAGGTAGTTTATGACAAATTTTCATTTTGCCAGTCCCACTAAATATACCGTAGTACTTCTTGATAACAACCAAAGCGATTAGATCCATTCTTAAGCGAATATTTAAGATATTAGTCCTCACAACGTGTTCATTTCATACAGGGTGTCCCAAAAATATTGTGCCCCGTTTGCCTGAAGATTGCTACAAAACGACAAAAGCTTCGCACCAAACTTTTATATGATGTTGCTCTTCAGTTGTTTAAATAGAGTTTGCTGCCATCCCCGTCAAATTCCGTTAAATAACGTTCCATTGTAGCCCCGTTTGCCTGAAGATTGCTACAAAACGACAAAAGCTTCTCACCAAACTTTTATATGATGTTGCTCTTCAGTTGTTTAAATAGAGTTTGCTGCCATCGTCAAATTCCGTTAA
>REGL01000026.1:405327-417300 GCA_004194395.1 Aurelia aurita complex sp. Pacific | reverse complement strand
TTTTTTTTTTTTTTTTTTTTTTTTTTTTTTTTTTTTTTTTTTTTTTTTTTTTTTTTTTTTTTTCGTTCGTTCGTTCGTTCGTTCGTTCGTTCGTTCGTTCGTTCGTGTTGTTTGTTTAGTTCCAACGTACAATGCTTTTAACACCTTAGACAGTGTTTACAAGTTAAACATCTTACGTCAATGGGACAAGTGCTCAACATGCATAATTCCCACAGCAGAATAGCTTCTATATCCTAATCACAAACATTGATTTTTCATCTTACGTTCATTAGCATTGAAGGCTGTTTTGCAGATGTTAACTTAACACTAACAGTAAATGTAAATAAAAAATGGAATTTAGTTTAATTAACTCATTTGACACCCTGTGATTAGTCGGCTACAAGGCGTAACAACAAGTAAATTCTTATATAATTATGTAGTGATAGAAATGAGTTTTTCAAACAACTTGAAACGCGTAACCAAACACTGAATAAAGAGATTATTCTCTTGACAGGCGGTATATGTTGGATAAAAACCAGATATTTAGTTTGATTATGTTATTTGACACACTGTGATGAGTCGGTTACGGGGTATAGCAACAACTAGATTCTTATTAATTTACTCAGTAACAGAACTGAATTCTCGCACATCTTAAAATCAAAAATTTAAAATGTAAGGAGATTAGTTTGATGACAAGCGGTAGATAGTAGTTAAACAAGATGTTTAGTTTAATTATGTTGTTTGACACCCTGTAATGAGTCGGTTATGGGGTATAGCAACACCAAGATTCTTATTAATTTACTCAGTAACAGAACTGAATTCTCGCACATTTTAAAATCAAAACTTTAAAATGTGAAGAGATTAGTTTGATGACAGGCGGTAGATTGTAAATAAAACATGTATTTAGTTTAATTATGTTATTTGACACCCTGTAATGAGTCGGTTGTGGGGTATAGCAACACCTTGATTCTTATTAATTTACTCAGTAACAGAACTGAATTCTCGCACATTTTAAAATCAAAACTTTAAAATGTAAAGAGATTAGTTTGATGACAGGCGGTAGATTGTAAATAAAACATGTATTTAGTTTAATTATGTTATTTGACACCCTGTAATGAGTCGGTTGTGGGGTATAGCAACACCTTGATTCTTATTAATTTACCTGGTAACAGAACAGAATTCTCGCACATTTTGAGACCAAAAATCAAAAATGTAAAAAGATTACGCTGATGAAAGTCGCTAGACTCAATTTATCATTTTATAGCAGTCGTTGTTGACTTCGCACGATCGGTTCCTTTCAACTTAAGACTATTTGTTAACTTTTAATTCTCGGATTTAAAAACCATACATTCTTAGTAATCTGATAAAATACAAATTTTTGGGCCTAATTCCGTTGGGTTAATTAAGCATACGCATGAAATTCTTCTTGATATTCCTTGTAAATTTAATTTGGAATGTAAGTTTAGTTAATTGTTGATTGGTTGAGAATTGTTAAGTAACGTAGTGAAAGTTTTGAAGTGCCACGTAGAGATCTTCTCGCTGGAGTTTCTGCTTTGTTACGACCACTTGGACATGCATACCAATCTTTCAAACGAGTTGCTAATGCAGATTTTATTGCATGGTGATAAAGATTTTCCTGATGGTATCAATAAAGATACACTTCTGTTAACTCTCTACTTTATCCATAAAACTGGTCGGTTTGATTAGGAATTTAGAACTTAGTAAGTCACACAGCCACCAATGCCCCCTTTAAAGTAAATGTTTCTTTCTTTTTTTGTAGCAGTTACGTGTAGTTTTATGTGCCATCTTTTTCTTTCTGGTAGTTACGTGTAGTGTTATGTTGGTATTTTCTGTTTGATGTTGCCATGAGGTAGACGTATTTTTTCTCCAAATGAGGTTTTAGGCCTTTTCTTTTCAGCAGAATTTTGAGATGAAACATTTTATGAAATCATTTGTAATATCAGAATAATCTGACTGATTTTGACAAACTAAATATTCATGTCCGAATTGATATATTAGCTACACAAACGATATCAGTTCATAGGAATCTAATGATTAATTTGAAAGCAAAGGTTTTTCAAACGACTAAACCTTTTTACTTTCTCATTAGGCGGTGCAGAGAATAATTTGCTCGTCGCTCTTCCGATGGCTACAATTTTACAATGCACGAAAAACCTTTACTTGTTAATCTAATGTTAATCCAATATGCCAGTCAATCAGTTGGTTGTTTTTAGTATGTTTGTGAAAATTTTCGGAGGTACTTGGTATAATTCCCTAAATATAGTTTAAAGATAATGAATGGATGAAAAGTTTCATTTTACTATTTGGTTTTTAACGACATCTGGACGTGTTATTTGTGATGTCAAACGTTCAGACGTGTTTCAAAACTACTCCGCACCAATGAAAGTAGGCACAACTACGCAACACGCCAAAGTAAACACTACGAGATCCCTAAAACACAAAGAAAATGGGGCGAAAAAATGATATTGAATAAAGGAGCCCGTTTATGGAATGACCTTCCATATAATCTTAAAACAATGATTCAAGTAAAAGCATTTTCAAAACAAATTAAACAAAGAATAATAAACAACTACTAACTTAATTTAGATTACGATTAGCAACATACCGCGACGAAACCAACTTAACAACTGTTATTCCAATAGATACTTAGCCTCTCTGTTAAATTTTGAAACAGCTACATGGTACTTGTACTATTTTTCATTCAGATGTTTAGTTTTATTTTCTCATTTTATTTAACGGTCCAGGCTTGATAAGCTATGCTTCTCCTGGGTCGTATAGAATATAGAATACACATTTTTAATGCGAACTTTGTATTAGGATGTATTTCTATGAATAGAATTGAATTGAATTGAATGTCTATTCCCTAAAATGATGATTCTGCAACGAATCTTCTCTGACAAAGGAATTTTTCACTAAGATGCATTGATTTAATAGATCAATTTTCAATCCAACTAACTTTTGATACCAATGTAGAGAGCACATTTTTCTAAATTCCCTCGCTGCATACTTGGGAAAGCTTCTATCGTGCTTACGATGATTTCAGTGCAGCTTATTTCTAACTCATTTTGAATTTTCTGTTTTTGTTTTGTAGAATTACAAATCAACAGCGAGCTACAAGCAAGGCAAAGAAATGTATGATTCATTGTCTAAAGTTTCGTCCGATTCTCCTTTTGGAAATTTCATTGAATTGAGAGATATCGTTGTAGCAAGAAAACAACCAAGGAAGATGTTTGTGCAGGCACATACTGAAATCAAAGGTAAGAATTGTGACCAGCAGAAAGGGGCCTAATTTTGTAGAATTTGTGTTGCCCATGCATCATGACAATTTTCTATGGTTCGTCTGCTCTGTTTGCTCTCTACATTTCTTTCTTCTCATGGAGCCTGTCTTCAGGGGATGAGAACCCACCCGACCATGCGACCGGGCGGTTGCAGGAAATTTTGCATTCATAATATCAGGGCTCAAAAAAACGAAGTAGCGTGGTAGCGGAGCTACCAGGACGTAAGCTAAAATGCTTAAATTTTCCAGGAAGGAAGAAGGGTAAAGAAGAAAGAAACGGAAGGAAAGGGATAAGAAGGGAAAGAAATGAAGGAAGGGAGGGAAGGAGTCAGAAAGAAGAAGAAGAAGGGATAGAATTGGGCGGTATACAGGGGAAGAAGAAGAAAGTGGGTAACAAGAAACGAAGGTGCTTAGCTTGCTAGCAGGAAGAAAAATATTTTGAGCCCTGCATAATGTCCTGCAGGAAATTATTCTAATATATCAGTTCTAACTTCATTTCATGAATGCCATAGACATGGGGAGTGTAAAAGCTATGGTTGGAATATATCACAAATATATACCAACAATATTAGCTTTACATCCAACTGTATTCAAGGTGATGTCTTGGAAGGTGATGAGTTCATGGTGAGCCCCATTTCTTATGGTTGGAGATGAAGAATATTTCCATTTTCTCAGCAGGAAATCTATCACTGATCTCAACAACATAAACCGAACATTATTTAATATCTGCCTGGTCATTGATCTATTCTTTCTTCGTTGCAAAAAATAAACGGACTTGAATGCTGCCTAAGTAAAATGTGCACACTCTTGAAAATCATGGCAAAAATCATTTAACCGACTTTTACAACACCAGCTCCTCTCTCTGGGCCTTTATCTTAATTTTGAGAGAATTTCTTTGTATCTGTCAGTGCAATGTTTTGCTCTCTGATGAAAAATTACCCAAAGATGCCTTTTGCCAAATATTTCCGTGATTCGCGTTTATGCCCTTTCCATTGCTAAGCATAGGAAAGTGTTCTTGGCTGTATTTAGCTACAGCATGTCAGCCCTACGCAGCATGGAAAAGTGCCATGCCTGTGTTTTTTCTAAAGTTGTATCGAGGTCCGTTTGAAAGCCTTCATGATTTATCATTAAATTTTCATTTTCGTAGATGATAAAGTTGAACTGCAAGAATTCGATGCAAGTTTCGAAGGAATCATCAAATCATTTGTGACAAGATTTCCATATCATGATTCAGAACTTGAGCAGATCTGGAACGCAGATAAGGCATTTCATTTCTACCATGTTTCAAAGCCAAAGGTATAAATGACTATTTAATGGACCTTCGAGTTGAAATTTACTCTTGATAGCTAAGCACTGGTATGCAATTGTCCTCAGTAGGTTATTTATGATGCACAACCTGAACCAAGGAGCCTGAACAGTTCCAGGGCGAAAGCTTTCTAAAGCTACAGCTAGGTGCAAGATAAATTGTAATTTGCAGAATTTTAGGTTAATTATGCTTGAAGATAGTTAAAGGCCTTTCTGCAATTGCAGTTTGTAGATTTCTTTTGAATCTAGAATTGAACTAGCTGAAATGAGAAGACACCATGGTGTTTTATTTTGCAATCTGCTATAAATGCTGCAAGCACTACGAGCAGAGGATGCTGTTGAATGAAGAAATGCTCCAATGCTGAATTAATCCTGTAAAGTATCATTGTGATGGTGTTTGGTATATTATAACCATCATCCTAACCCTAACCCTAGGTTTGTGACAACAAATATTTTGTAATCGTGCTTCCACACTTTTGAACGGTAACAAAATCCTTTTGTTTTCATTTGTAAGTTCCGATGCTCAATTTTACTTGAAGCTTTTCGAGAGATACCTTTTCTATCTGCTGCTGTAATAGAAGTTCTTCAAATGCTAGACTTTTCATATTCTTCGCTGGATATTTAGTGACAAATCATGACGTTTTAAGTGCCTGCTCATAGATATAATTATATTTCTGTGCAAGTTGGTGTCTGATAGGTTTCGTATTGGGTCTGATGATGTAATTTGAGGCACAATTTGCGATATTAGATTTCTCAGCGTTTGTTAGAAATTGTTGATGCATCAACTACCCTTGCTCAGAGTGGCTACCTTTCTCTTGTCTGTTAACACGTGTTTATGCTCTCATGGTGGTGCCTTTCAGTCTGGAGGTTGTTTATTTCATTACACCTTTAGGCCCTTTTAGGTTCCAGTTTGAACAGCAAACTGATTTTTTCCAAGTCCTCAATTTAGTGTCACGAATTGATCAACGGATCCTTCGTGATGGACAGTTTATTGTCATGTGAATGTTGTGCATAAGGAGTGAGCGGGATGAGTGGCCGAGTGGCTTCTACAGTTTCCGTCAGGTTGACTTTTTTCATGTAAAGGACCTCTAAAGTTAAGCTCGGTCGAATGATGTCAAACTCCGAATGGATAACCTCTTGCAGGCCTGACCTCGTAATTCACCTCACCGTCCTTCAGAAGGGACGTTAAACTAGGGGTTCCGTGCCTGGATGTGGCAAGCATGGTGGGCTTAAATTAGCTTTAACTAGCTATGAATACTTCCAGCCCATTTAAAAATATATTACTGAAAAAGACCGACAGTGGTGAACGAACGCGAGGAAAGTTTTATACTGGGGTAAATATTATATAAGTGAATGAAATAATTTACTTTGCATCTTTTAATTGCTCCTATCACAAATTTCATTTTCTGCTACCAATTGCTGATGAAAATTCTTACGATATTGTATGGCTACAGTCTTGCAAGCTTGCATATAGCATGTAACATACCATCTCTTCTTAAGTTTTTGAACAACTTTCTGTAATTATAATTCTTTATATCCATTCTAGTTCCCCCATATCCAAGTTGCATAGGAAAGTAACGCTTTGTTATCTTGGTCAACAAAGATGTAAAGCGCACGAACATTTCTTCTACATTGAACAGGGATAAGAACGGGACTAGCAGGGGCGAAAACAGCGAATAGACCTTTTAGCTATTCTGAAAGGAATCAGAATCGAACAACATTTTGCTACATTTTGTAGAATTTTCGAATGTGTACAATAGTGATAGAAGCTCTAAAGACACTCGATCGAACGTCGTGCATCAAAATGTATAAAAATAACGCTCGATCCAGGTTCTTTTGTAGAATAGCTAAAAGGTCTATTTGCTGTGTCTTGATAATTTTGTGAATGATAGCAAACTATAACATTCGTTGTTCAATGTAGGTCACTGATAGTCTTACAAACAAGAGATGAATAAAGAACTGAAAAGGGCAGACGAATATTAAAGGATGCTTAGATGTCACGAAATTAACCAAAATTGACTTAATATTAAGACAAGTTGTTTATAAGTACTTAAGTATCAAATCAGTCCGGTAATGGAACCATCATTCGTGACAATCATTTTATTCGGCGACACATCCATGTTTATATAATGAAGATGGTGGAAGCTCATTGTTGCGGAAGCCTTAATAATGGTATACTGTAGACAATAAATGACCCAAGCGCAGAAATTTAATTCAGTAAGCATCGCCTGATCAGTAAAAAATTGTCTTAATGAATTTTGATGTTATTTACTGATTGTGGCGTCGCCTGAGGTCAATTTCAATTTCCATGAATTAGAATAATGATCAGAGTGGAGTACGTTTCTTCTTGATTGATGTATGGGAGCCTGTGTGTAGTTAAAATGTGATTTATGGATTCATGATACCAGCACGACTGTCTTGTTCGAATGTACCCATCACCTGATTATTTCATTGGTTAGATTCAGTTTGCATGAATCCATGATCATGACTGAGTAAATGCGTTCATTGATGGTTGGTTGATGTATATCTGTCTGTTTGTGAAAATAGTTGTTAAAATGTACGGGATGAGTAAGAAATATCCCCGTCTGAAAGGCAACTGCTCCCTGGATATCAAGGCAATGACATTGGCAAATATATTATTTGATGGCGGACGTGTTCAAATCCATTTGAAATCCGCCATTCGGTTCTGAAATTATAAAGGGTGTTCTCGAGAAAGCTCCTTCAAGAAACCTTCAAAACAGGCCTAAAATCACGACCAATTTTCTTCACATTTCTTCCTTAGAGCAATGACTTCAATACGTTTCGCACTCTTCATCCTCTTGGCAGGATGACATCGCCTGGAATAAAATTGTTGTACTCCAAGGGATGACACTTTCATCATTGTCATGACTACTATGCTGACATCCTCCCAAAGGGATAACACGTGCTTTAGCATGCAAATGTCATTGCTGTACGGCAGAAAATTTGGTCGTGACTTTAGGCCTGTTTTGAACGTTTCTTGAAGGGCTTTCGTGAGAAAATCCCTCATGATTTCAGAACAGAGTACCCGATTTCAGTCAGGTAAATTTCAAAATAGACTTGAACATGACAGCTATTGAACGAATTGCTTGCAAATATTGTTGCCTTGATAACCAGAGAGCAGTGGCCTTTCAAATGGGGGAAGTTTTTTACTCACGCACCCGCTCATTTGTAGATTCATGATACCAGCACGGCCATCTTGGTCGTTTTTGCGAATGTGTGATTCTTTTTCGACTGTTTATTTCATTGGTTAGACTCAGTTTGCATGAATCCATGATCATGGCTGAGTAAATGCATTTCATGATGATTGCTTGATGTATGGTCGTCTGTTTGCGAAAGCAATGGTTAAAATGTAATTTAAAGATTTAATGATACCAGCATGGCTATCTTCTTCAAATCTGTATGAATCATATAGACTTCGTAATTGATATGGTTCATGCTTAATAAATAAACCTCATTATTGTTTCCATGTTTATCGATTGAAATTTGAGATAACACACATTGTTTATTGGATCTGTTTCAGTGTGGTGGCGTGAGAGGACAGTAATCATTTGCGTCTGTCTTCTTGAAGTCAATAAACAGCCTCGATTTTTGTAATGAGCACAGACTTGGAAGCTCACAATTTCACATCGAAATAAGGCACGCAAAATATACCTGCATCTATTAGATGACATGAGTTATCCTTCAGATACAATCTATCAATGATTTCATACGAGATTTCAAGTCCTGAACTCTACCACCTGATTTCTATTTGTTTCCCCATTTTAGTCATTCATTACTTTATTCTAAGTAGGCTGGAAGTATTTCTAGCTAATTCCATAGCTAATTTAGGCCTACTATGCATACCGCAACAAGGCATGGGACCGCTAGTTTAACGTCCCTATCGAAGGACGGTTGTCTGT
Source organism: Aurelia aurita complex sp. Pacific (assembly GCA_004194395.1). Classification (NCBI taxonomy): domain Eukaryota; kingdom Metazoa; phylum Cnidaria; class Scyphozoa; order Semaeostomeae; family Ulmaridae; genus Aurelia; species Aurelia aurita complex sp. Pacific. The sequence goes on along the minus strand of REGL01000026.1, from coordinate 408,798 downwards.
ACATTGAGACATTTCGAGTATATCCCTTTAACCTTTCATTAGGCCTATGGAAATTGCTGGTCAATAACCTTTCATTAGGCCTATGGAAATTGCTGGTCAATATTTTAGCTTCAGCCAAAGATGATCGTCGTCTGCCATCTTGTTCTATTGATCAAACTGATCACTGGTGCACATGTAGTAGCTAAAGCACCCTGGATAAATGACGCGGAATTACCGCTGGGATCGTTTTTCTTGACAACTAGTAAAATATTTCTCAAGTTGTTTTTGGTCACACAAAATGCCATCCTTATTTGCCAAGCTTTGAGGAAAGTCACATCAGTGTGAACTCGGTTCTTCCTAAAAACAAGGCTTGCATCGCTCGCTGCGTTCGTTGTTCGATTAATCAACTCAAATTCATTTTGCCGCCAATGCAGTAAGTTTATAATAGCGCGCGGGCTGTCGGCCTACTTCTGTAGAAGTGGCTTAAGGAATTCTGAGCCACGATAGACAAAACTAAGATAAAAATTCTGGTGACATGCTGCTTAAGGTGAATATGATTAAAATAAAGAAATAAAAACAATGGCAAAAAATGACATAGAGCTTGATTGATGAACGTTTGGATTCTTAGACGGCTCTTCATTTACCTTAATAGAATCAGTTAGGCATTAATATGCTATGATTGATTTGCCTTGGCTCTTTATTATTGAGTACATTACTCTATTTAGCTTCTCGTTATCCTGTTTATATGCTTAGCTGCAAATCCTCTCTTATTATTCAACCGACAATTAAAGTTTTCTCGCTAATGCTCCATCATTGATCTTCGTATGTNATTGATGAACGTTTGGATTCTTAGACGGCTCTTCATTTACCTTAATAGAATCAGTTAGGCATTAATATGCTATGATTGATTTGCCTTGGCTCTTTATTATTGAGTACATTACTCTATTTAGCTTCTCGTTATCCTGTTTATATGCTTAGCTGCAAATCCTCTCTTATTATTCAACCGACAATTAAAGTTTTCTCGCTAATGCTCCATCATTGATCTTCGTATGTCACTTTGTCTTTGACCTGTTTGCTGAACGCCTAACCCGATTAGTTTAGTTACCGCGCGTTATTTTTATTATTTTTATTATCATTATTATTATCGATTTCTTTTTCGTTCACGTGCAAAAAATCATAGCTAAAATTGTAAGCTAATTACTCATGCATAGTGGGCCTAAATTAGCTTTAAATAGCTAGAAACCCTATCAGCCCACTTAAAATAAATTACTACTACTACTACTACTACTACTTCCAACGTTCAAATGTACAGTACAAATGTTACGTAAGAAAGAAAGATTAACTATTTACAGTTCATCGAAAGTATACAATATAAAACAAATTTCTGAAAACTGTTATCATAAAAAGCCAAAGTTCGGAATAAAAACGCGACACAGCGTGCATGGACAAATGAAAAAGGGAACTTAAGCATAGATCTTCCTATCTCTGTCAGCTTTTCTTTAACTTTTTTTGCTCTTCTCTAAACCTGATTGATGCCCGTGCGTTGCCTAATTAAACTCCGCGACGGCATACGCGGTGAACCCTATTAATTCCCGCGCTTTGCATCGTCAAAAAAGATTACGCTAGAATGTTGAACTGCATTGTTGCGTCGGAGAATAGAAATAAGCTTGAAATTAGTCAAATACAATCTTGCAAAATTTCCACGCATCGCTAATCAAACCGTGCTTTGGTGATGAACGTTCGTTTACGCTGAATACAAATTAGGCCTGCTTGTCTTTTGGGGAACGAGGCTGGGTACCCAGGGAGCATAGCCTTAACTGTACACGGACCGTTTGGTAGTTGTTTTGTTTCATTTCCATCCGGTTACTTCAGCTCCGGTTACTAACTTGCGTGCATGTGTCCAGTAGTCTGTAGAACATTGAATACTGCTCCAAAGAAGAGTCGTTGAGATGTTCATGTCAGGGTGCTGGTATATAAGTTGATTTGCGTGCTATGTAAAGGCATGCCACAACCTCTGGTGAATCAAAAGTCGTCTAAACAGCAGAAATTTTTTTCAACTTTTGCAGATTACAGTTGTGACGCATAGTTATATTGAAGATTTGTTATTTTTGACGCTTTTGCTGGAGAATTGTCCTTGATTGGCCTGCGCGCAGCCTCACGGAGGTGTGTTGAGGCCGCGCGCAGGCTATCCTTGATAGGCTAATGTCATATGTTGATCTTCCAGGAAGTCGTGTTTTAATTGGCTTTTAGCTGATCAAATGTATTTGTGGCTGTTTTTTTAAGTGCAAGGTAATAATAATGCAAGGTAATAATAAACACGAGGTAGGAAGCTCCCTGGTATTTATAGGGATAGGAAAACCCGTTTTTGGCATACTCCAGATTGTACCTTGGATTCTGAAGATCACTGCAGAACCGAATGTTATAACCGGAGTATTGGGATTTTTGTTGGATTTCTTGCTTGAGTTGATTACGAAATGAGAATATTTCTTGGCATTTTCAATGATAAATCATGAGCCTCCTCGATAGCTATATAAAATTAATAAAGATTTCCCAAAAATATAGAACTTGCATTTACGTTTCGCTTTCGCTTCATCAGAACTGACCTTACAATAATTGTACATGTCATTTTCATGTACAAATGCATTGTTGCTTTATGTCAGAGAGAGTGTGGTACCCAGGGTAATCGTTACTATCATTTAACATTTAACTAAGAAATTGCCTACTATTATGTTATCAACTTTGACATCCAAGCATGGGCATTATCCAGGAATTATCAGGTTGTTGTCCTACATATTTATTGCGTGAGCGTGATTGGTTCTGACGTGACAGCTCGTCATCAAATGACCTGCAAAAACGCGGACACGAAGCCTTACGTCACAAAGAGACAAGCTAAGTTAATCTTACAATAGTAAATCTTCTACAAATTACTATCTTGTTTATGGGAGCGGACTATACGTCTCAGCAGCTATGATCACAGTATGGGTCTAAAAGAAACAAACATTTTAATCTTATCCGATTTTCTTAAATCGGGCTTAAATCGTACGTTGCGAGAATTCCTTTGCATGTCGGTACGATGTCAAACAATCATTTTACAACTAATCACAGAAAGATGCTCCTCCTAAGCGGATAATTCAAAATCCAGATCAGAATTATTGGATTATATCGAATCCAGGGGGGGGGGGGTTCTCGGCTAAATTTCGGGTAGGTGTGTGTTGCTCACATTTTCAGAATGGTACCGTTGGCAAGACCAATTTTTGTGAAATAGTACCGTTGGCTAGACAAATTTTTGTGAAATGGTACCGTTGGCTAGACCAGTTGTTGTGAAATGGTACCGTTGGCTAGACACATTTTTGTGAAATGGTACTGTTGGCTAGACCATTTTTTGTGAAATGGTACTGTTGGCTAGACAAATTTTTGTGAAATGGTACCGTTGGCTAGACCAATTTTTGTGAAATGGTACTGTTGGCTAGACAGATTTTTGTGAAATGGTAC
>REGL01000026.1:375435-398369 GCA_004194395.1 Aurelia aurita complex sp. Pacific | reverse complement strand
AAATCTCAGGGTAGCCGCCATGGTGCCAGAAATCTTCCGACAGAAAGGCTGGAACTTCCGGCAGTGAGGGGGGGGGCTAAAGTGACTAACAGTGGCAGCTTTCTTTTGTCATTTTTGCTAAATTCACGCCGAAAATAACCCAACATTTGCTTTGACGGAGCGGGCGAATACTTTTCGACAGAGGGGCTGTAGTCCCCTGGCCCTACCCGGGTACCACCCCTGATAGGTGCATTATAATATTTTTAGTTTAAACTGCAATCAAAAATTGCTCCATCCCTTGTCTTCGTTTCCTGACGTTGTTTTGACTAGGCCTGACTTGCAAAGTGCTCTATTTCTAATTAACTTAGGTTTGACTTTCTGTATTCCCTGCCTTCAGCCTCAACAATCTTCCAGCCTTCGTATTTTGATGACGTAGGTAACGCAGTATAAATTTGTTGCTGAGATAATACTTCAGTCACAAACAGCAACTGTGACGTCGTAAGGACTCAGTCTCCAGCGTGGCCTTATAGTAATAATCAAAACTCAAATATTCAAGAATCTCTACTTTCTTCCCATTGGTCTCCTTCTAATGGAATTTGCAATTTATCTTTCAAGGAAAAATTGTAATAACTATCTGAGATAGACATAAAGTAAGACCGCACGCCTCTTAAAATCCCAAATGGTTAAATATTTGCGATTCGCTAAATCTAGGTATCTTGGAGAGATGAAAATTTCAGGTAAAATAATTCCTATTTGCAAATGGGAAGATTTCATATTGATTTTAAGCCGTTGTTCAGCTTACTGTCAATCTCTATTTCCAACTCATCAAACAGTCGGATTGCTGTGTGTGAGAGAAGCCTATCAGCATTTTGACAGATGCAGACATGTTATGTCAACATGTCTTTATCATCAAGCGAAGTTACTTTCATCTAGGCTTCAGACTGAGGGAGCCGATGGCGCCTCCAAGTCTGACCCCAAGCGAGTAAAATAATACATTCGACAGATATCCGAGGGACAGGCTCTGTGGCTTGATCAAGGCTTTGCAAAGCACGCTGGGATGCTACTGAGCACAACTGTGATTTTCCGCGGATTTGGAAGAACTCTTTTCTGCTTCGCAGTACAGCGACTCTGTCGGTAGGGAAGGGATTTTGTAGTTATGCATTCTCTTTGCCTAAGATGGAAATACTGTGCAGGCTAAGTCTTTAGTTAGCAGCATGGCTGTGACAATAAATGAATAATGCAAAGGAAAGCGCGATTCTGAAACAGTTAAACTTTGCAATACGCCTTTTTCTATTCCACGTAATTTTAGCAACGAAAAATCAACTTGGCTGTGCTTCCTTTTTCACAGTAACGGTAGCGAGAATGTTAATTAACAACGATCAACAAAGAATATGATTGATCGAATTGATGACGTCATCATCAACATCATAATCATCATAGCAATATGAATCAAACTGTAGTACTCATTTGGAGATAGGGTCTGCAGCGGTAGGGTCCTTTGTGGGCACGCTTCAATTACAGACTGACTAAAATTCAAAGTTGGCCTAAGTGGAAAATATGAATCAGTACATGTATTTTCTTACAAAAAACTGCCCATAAAAAACTCTCAGATTGTTCATCTTAATATGGGTTTAGATAAAACCGCATCCAATTCATGTATCTAACTCGTAAAATTGTATGTTTTCCGCAAAATGTGGTGTAAAACGTGTAAAAGGACTAAAAAGTGTCCAAAATTAAATAAGCCCTCCGGGGGTTTAGCAGAGCTTTTACAGTACGTGTAGTTGAACTGATCGAAAGGTAAGCTGGAGTCAACCTTTGTTTAATCAGTTTAACTGCAGCAGTTTGGATTGATATTTTAGCTCATAAGCATTTCTTATGACAAGAGAAGAATTCTTAAGAATCCATAAGGATTTTTAAAATTTTTGTAGAATATTCAAGAATTTTCATGAATTTGTAACAATTTTCATGAATCCGAAATGATTTTCAAGAATTCATAGGAATTTTCAAAATTTTGAGAGGCTTCGTAAAGATTCGTACCCTGCTGGGTACCCAGACTCTCTAGCATAAAATTTTATATTAGGGAGTCTGGTACCTAGGGTAAAGAATTCGAAGGATTTTTCAAAAGAATTCGTAGGAAGTTTCACAAATTCGTTAGAAATCACAAAATTCGTTTGTTGCCTGTGTGTCTTGAATTTTCATGAAGAGCAACCAGTTCATAAGTTTGTTCCATTATTTTACGTGGAATCAACCATCAACCATTGATTTCCTTTCCCTCATTATTTTTGTCCATGCTGTTTTCATGCCCTTTTGATAGACACGTGGCCCCCTGATGGCCCCTCGTAGCCCCTAAAATTATTGAAAACATCAGAAGGCCGTCCTTTGGTTGACCAGCCGCCAAAAATTACAAACAATGGATAGTCGAATATTTCGAGGGGCAAATCACTCATTCGAAAAAGTGTACGAGATTTTTTAGAACAAATGCATTTTTACAGATTTTTGATGGATTTTTCTTGAAAATAAAAGGATTTTTGCCAACAGCGTACGAGATTTTTTAGGAGTGAATTGCCCCTCGGAATATTTCGGTGAAAGTATTGAAGACTTTAATCATATGGACCCAAAGAATGATTAGCAAACTTAGAAATAAATTGTCTGAAATAAGAGCTGCGTAGGCTTCACAAATCCTTCCCAGTTTCCTACGCAGCTGTGCTTTGATCTGCATCAGCTCAGACTCAAAGTGGACTTGAATTTTCACAAGTTTAACAGCTTATTGACACTTCATTCATNCCCCTGATGGCCCCTCGTAGCCCCTAAAATTATTGAAAACATCAGAAGGCCGTCCTTTGGTTGACCAGCCGCCAAAAATTACAAACAATGGATAGTCGAATATTTCGGTGAAAGTATTGATGACTTTGATCACAGGGACCCAAGGAATGATTAGCAAACTTAGAAATAAATGGTCTGAAATTAGAGCTGCGTAGGCTTTACAAATCCTTCCCAGTTTCTTACGCAGCTGTGCTTTGATCTGCATCAGCTCAAACTCAAAATGGACTTGAATTTTCACAAGTTTAACAGCTTATTGACACTTCATTCACGCAGGTTTTGCGAGGCAGCGTCACCTCGTTTGAGAGCAAGTTCGATTTTCAACTTTCAAAGCGGCCCCGCTTCAATGTTTTATCAACTTTGACGATTGTTTGTTCACGTGTGATAAGATGAAAAGAAAAGTTAACACTGCCTAAATATTTAATTTGTTATCGCAAGTAATAGCAATTTCCTTTGGTAAATTTGTGTCCAGAATAGAATGTTTGCAATACTCGTTGTGCCGAAAGGGCGATAAGTTCGCGCTGATTCAAAACCATTTGCGATTTTAATGGAGTAAGATAAATATATTGATTAACTCAATGTTCGCTCAGTAAAATCGTAAGCTGCTGGCGCCAACGTTTATCTTTTGGCCTTATTTCGACAGCTTAGAATGGCTTGTTGTTAGTTCTCATTACTATGAAAAGAAGCCGAAGGCATGTACACAGCCACCGAGCGTTGTCCAGTTGGCAAAATATTTCAACAACAGCGCGTAAAAACAAAGAACAAATCCAATCAAATCCTGCTTCGTCTTCTCCCTATTCTGTGATCTTAGGCTAGATTTAGTTGCACAATGGCCACACAACGGCGTTTCAACCACAGACATGGATTATTCAATCTTTCTGTCAACACTTCATCTGTAATTACATGTTTCCGACTGATTGATTGACAGCCCTGTCTGATACGATCGCAATGTGCCAATTGATCAAAGGAAGCCGCTCTCCATTGTGGTCGCGTTGAGAAGCAGCCATCCATCAGGCCTAGTCAAATATCACTTGCCGTACAGTCATTATATAGACCGTTTGACGTAATTTGGCATTGAATTTCCCTTCTCTATCTATTATTAGTATCCGCTAAATTTTAAAACCTTTCACTCCATTACCTGTCATTATTCACTATTTACTCTTGTCGGCTACCTATTCAAGTGCTTTTCCACTTATTTCATCCATTCATTGGCAGCATTCATTCCATTATGCCAAAGTCTATTTTTAGAATTTGGGTCCTTTTTGAGGAACTCCAAGATATGTATATTTTCTCGTAATTTGGATTGAGTAAATGATAATGGTTTTCAATAATGATAAATACAATCACTTACAAAATTGAGGACGAAATTTTAGATTTCCAAAAAATGATCCCCCGAATGATTTCCCTCTTGCAAATGTTGTTTGGCCTAAAAATACACCTACCCTCCCGAAATGTGCCGAATGGAAAACGCTTTGGGGAACATGAATTAGGATAATAGAATTTATGAAGAGCCTGGTATTAGCCTCTAAAAAAGATATTAAGACCACTTAAATCCATCAAATATAACTGCTGAAAAAACTTCCGAAAAGTATCCTGGCGCCAGTCATGATTTGAGTAAACAGGCCTGGTTTATATTTCAGCCCAAAATACTTTGAGACTGCCCACGATAAGAACCACATGTCCACGAGAGAAATAATCGCAAATTATTCATTATCCAACAAGCTCCCCCCATCCTGTAGTCGTGCAGATTCGCTCTCACAACAATTCACAAGAGAATGATTCAAGCACACCCTGTTGATTTATTCAAACAATCTCCCCCCCCCTCGGACCCCCTCCCAGCAACCGCCACTGATTGGCCACGACCGCCCATGCACAGCCTCCGCGTGTTTACATTGTACTTGAAGGCGCACCGGCCACATGTAAAGAGCTTTCAATTCTTAGCTGACAAAAAGAGAGATTGATTGACAGGTCATGACAGCTCCTTATTGATTATCGTCTGGATTATGGACATTTGGCGACCTGTTAGTTAATTAAATCCCGCCCTTTCGATAGCTTTTGATGGTGTGAATTATCTCAACCCCCATCTAAGCAATTATAATGACAGTTCCATGACTACTTAGTAACCAATCGGCGAGCGTTATCACTCAACAGCTCGAGTTTGATTGGCTCGCGGTATCTTCACATGGCTTTGAGTTATTGACAGTTAAGAAGTTGTGGTTGGCAGGATTGTTCTCTTTTGTCTGAGGCGGCTTCTTTGATCAATTTAAGTGAGGAAGATTAATTCACGGCCACATTGCTTGAAAGTTCAGTTGAACCATGCGAGCGGTCGAGTCACCACACGTTACGACAGCGAAAAAACAAGAATTTAAACGAGCAGATTTTCCCATCGTAGCCCTAGAGATGTTGACTCAAAGGGTCCCTCAGATTCATTGCGACTATCTCCAGCCACACACAACGGTAAGAACAAGATTTATTCTTATTCAATACTAAGTTTTATTCAGAGCGTAAGTTTAATTGCAAATGTCAATGATTTTATAGAAGACACACACGTAAGATCGCGAACGGAAAGCCCATCCCAGCCCAGCCTTCAAATTCTACGCCACTTCGTTGCAAGAATAATGGAATTTCAATGCAGGGCTTCAGGATATGAAGTTGAGTTTGAAGTAGTCTCGGAAAACTCTTCCCATCCGTTAAATCCGAGTACATCCGTTTACACGAACCTTGGAATTTCTACAAACTTGAAAGGTAACAGAAGACTCGATTCTAAGTAAGGAACAATACCATTTACCAGGAGTTACATATGGACAGCCAGGCGATAACTCCAAGAAAGTATTTCCTTGTTGCTATACACGCCGTTTGCAATCCTTTTTCATTTTGCTATTGTTACAAAATATTCTCACTTTAACCAAAATATCCGATAAAAAGTCCACAGTTTCATTCAAGGATATGAGAACTGGCTAATAAAGTGGTCTTTATGATGCTTCGTGTTGATTTGAAGGACGGAAAAGGAAATGTAACAGAACTATCAATTTTGATTTCAAGATTTGATGCAATACTGTGTACTCTTCTGACTCTAAATGAAACTTGAACTTTTCAATGTTGTTGATACGTAAGAATACATTCACTTGACTCCAACGTTGACCAACATATCAACTTATCGCTTTATTTTCAAATAGTTTTTCAATTCTCCCATGATATTCATAACAAATTTAGAGGGAGGATTGTAAACACGAGAACACTTGTTCTTTACATCATCTCTCAAATATGTCGGAAAATGTACAAAGGAAAGATGTTTCCTTTCTTTGACTTTGTTATTGCGTTGCCCAGCAAGATTATTCATAATAAAGTTCAATGTTTAATTTCAGAGTACTGAAAACAAGACTTCGCCATTGGCCTTACTTGCCGCAACGTGTAGCAGTATAGGCCGCACAGAATCAGAGAAGGGAAAAGAAGCAAGTTTCAAAACAGTCTCTCCTAAGATGTCCACGAAATCGGAAGATTCAAGATCATCGTTCAAGCCATACAAACAAGAACTGAAGTTTCCTACACTGCCTAAGCCACACACGGAAGGGCCAATTGCATCAAGCGCTTCATCAACGCCGTACGGCTATTCATTCTGCCACGGACGGTTTCCCACAGGTTTGATGCCACCAGGAGAAGTAGACAAAGAACGCCATGGAAATTGTGGTGGAAATCCGCACTACGAAGCAAATCGAGAAGTTAACATGCATCCTATGATGAAGTGTCATCCTGGTGCTAATATTCCGTCACAGAAAACTGCTCCTTATCCCACGCATGAACATGAATGCTCACATTGTAACGCTGTGAGAGCGGCAACGCTTCCGATGAGTCAAACGCCGCGCGGATCAAGTATTTGCCCGTGCTCCTTATGCGTTCAGATGAGATCTGGTGATGGAGGCCCATTGAAACAGAATTCGCAATTATGCCAATACCAATCAATGCATAACATGTATCCGCATATGAAGAATCCCCCAGCAACGATATGCAGGGATCCTCATTGCCAGAACTGTACAAGCAGCAAGTATCCTCAGAATACCGGACTTCAAAATTTCATTCATCCCGCTTTGGTTCATCAGTGTACTCATCCGGGCACTCATCCGGGCAAGACCCCACAGGCAGGCCTAACGAGGAACGGTTCGCCAAATGCTACAGATTTGTATATGAAACCCAAGCCTCCAATTTCAGCGTCACACCCTTTTATCTGCAACTGGGTTGCTGAAAATAAGCATTGCGGCAAAAGTTTCATCAGCTCAGAAGAACTCTTACAACATCTTAGAACACATACTTCCTTGTCACATTCTCAAAGTCGATCTCCTTGTGGCACACACGAAAGTGGACCAGTTGTGAGCCAAATGGCACAAGCATCATGTAACATTCACGGGTGTCCTTGCCGCCTTAGCAAAACACCTGGAAGACCTGGCCCACAGCCAACAGGATATGGGCCTTACCCATCGAGTAGCTCAGCTTCTCTTCGCTATCACCCTTACAGTGGACTTGGATCAAAATTCAGTGAACTGGCTCCTTCTGCGGGCTCGTATTCTTATTTACCTCATGGAATGGTTCATTATTAGGACGATTATTTCGACAAATATCTTCAACGTTGAAGATTTAAACGCAGTTGTGATAAATAAATGTGTAAACGTCTTCCAGCTTTTAGTTTTTGTATCTCTTTAGTTGATAGAATTTAGTGCCTACGTTCATCATTTTCCTCCGTGTCTGATGCGAAGTTTTCACGCGTTCTAATTTTCATGAAATTTCTTCCCAAAATTTGGCAAAACTAAACCTCGAACAGATCATTATTCAAGCCTATTTCAAAATATCACATCCCGAAAAGGCCGCAAGTGAGAGCGTAGAATTCCTAGTTCTTATTGCAAAAATGCAAAGTGTTGTACTTTCTATCATGAAGAATCGTTGAAATTACACCCAAAAGAGGAAAATTCAAACAATATCGTTACTCTTAACTTCGGCAGCACATTTCTATTCGAAGTAGAAGCGAATGCGAAAGAATCAATCTCAACTTGTAAATCTAGTTTGATAGGTTACAGTTGTTTTATGAAGTTAGCTACAACTGAAAAACTGTTCGAAGTCAATTTTTGTTTCATAAATGCTGAACACACAAAACATAGAACTTATTCTCCCTGGGATCAATCGAGGTTTTAACGGCGAAAAGCTAACTACCAGAAGGAAACCAGAGGTACAATCCTAGCCTAAACGTGATCAAGCATGTTCGCTCTGTTTTGAAAATAATTCGGACATTTTATTACCGTAGCGTGAACCATGGTGAACCTGAACAAGTAATCATGTTTGGAACGGTTTTGCCTCAAATTGTTTTTGCTGTATCTTAGTTGTGTGTATTTGAATATCGATAATACCTAGTCAATTGTGAATAAATGTAAAACTCTTAGAGAAGTGTATTAAAAATTTATACAGTAAGATATCAACTAATTTTAGCGGCAAGGAAGTTTTTGCTTGACTGCAAACTTAGCAAGGAATGAACTTTCAAATTATAAAATTGAAATTGCTGCTTCTTTTATCATTCTCTGTGCATTTCCATGCTCTCGTCAGGGGTGGCGCCAGGAATCTTCCAACAGAGGGGCTAAAATGGCTAGAAAATGCAGTTTTTATACGTCATTTTGCCAAATTCCCTCTGACAAGAACCCAAAATGTCCTCCGACGGGGAGACTAGATTCAACGGCTACGTTGTCTCGTGACTACACGATTCGAAAAAATTTTGGGAGGGTTGTCTTTTTGGGATATATACCGGGTGAGTCAAAACCAAACAATCGCCGTTTGACTGGCTGCTACTGCTCCCTGGATATCAACGTAATAATATTTGCAGGTATATAATCCAACAGTATATCATCCAACATGTTCAAATATATTTTAAAGTTTTCCTGGCTGAAATTGGCCATTTTGTTCTGAAGTTATGAGGGAATTTTGTCAAGAAAGCCGTCTCAAGAAACCTTCAAAATAGGCTTAAATCACGACCAAATTTCCTGCCTCACAGCAATGACTTTTGCATACTTTTTGCACATGTTGTCCCGTTGGGAGGATGAAAGTGTCATCCCATCCCAGAGGAAGCTCGAGAACATTATTCCGCGCGATTTCATTCTCTTCAGAGATGACGCGTGCTAAAACTTGTTGAAGTCATTGCTGTAAGGCAGAGATGGAACAATTTGCTCGTTATTTTTGGGCTTGTATTGGAAGGCTTGTCGAAGGGGATCTCTCCAGAAAATCCCTCATAATTTCACAACAGGGTGGCTGACATCAGTAGGCAAATTGTAAATTTATTTGAACATGTGCGCTATTTAATAACATATTTGCCAATATTGATATGAATTTGATTTCGATATGAAGGGAGCAGTTAGATTGACGACGTGTATTCGTTCAATCTGATCTTGTTATTTTCTTATTTTCACTCGTACAAGTTCCATAAAGTCTGTGCGCAGGCTACTCGTACATGGACTCGCAACCAAACAGATCCTACAAGGACTAAAATTGTACAAAAAATCTGAAGAAACATCCAAAATCTGCTTTCCTTGAAGGTCGAAGAAAAATTCAAACGCTGCTTCGAACGTCGCTTCCCTTCGAAAAGTCGAATTTTGATCCTGCAACCAATCAAACACTAAGAATAGGCACGTGGTCTAATCTGATTGGACGCTCCCTGACGCGGCGTTTTTGAAGCCGAGTTATAACCATCATTCAATTCAATGCAGAATTCTGAGAATCACACAGATCAGGGATTTCAAACGGGATTGTTTTTTCCGATCGCGATCCCATATGCATATCATACAAACTGTTGCAATTTGAATGCATCGAAGGTTAAAAACGCTGTTTTGCTTGCGTCCAGTATTTAGGCCCGATACCGAACGAGGCCTTTCAAAGATCCGATCTGTCCAATTTCAAAACTCAGCCATTCCAAAACAAATTGCAAAGAGCCAAGTCTCAAAATCTAAGTTGAACTTTGAGAAATAGGAAGGTAAAACACCTGCAATTTCTGGTTTTGTCAGTGTTCCACAAACTTTGATCAAACTTGTTGAGGAAAGAACTTTCCTTTTACAGACGAGCCAAGAGGTGTTTGAATCTTTGGGTGAAGTGTTGTACGTGGAGACTGATATTGAAAAAAGACAAGGTCGAGCATGATTTACTTCGAAATGAATCAATAGATGTGTGACGAAAGCAAACCACTGGTTTAGGCCATTGTCATCAGAATGAGGCTTGATACCTATCTTCACAAAGAGATCGAAAGAAATAATTGCGATATACTTTTGGTATCATGTTTAACGAATACAAACTAATGGGTGTTACGTGATAAAGTTCACACCAGAGGAGGCCCGTCCCCCTATTCTACCTCTACTGTCTTGCTAACGTTGCGTTAGCCATGGTGTTAGCTTTGTTTGGCGTTCTCTCGACGCCCTTTTACCTGATAAGAAAGTATGTCTTTTTAAATGAACCAGATAGCAACAAATATACCACAGAATCCACAACGGGTTTTATTTTGAGTTTACTTTGTCTGTTCCTGTCCTTACTGATATGAAGATCTGATATAGATCTTGTTAGGCCCCTCCTATCACGACTTCAGCACATTGTTATACTTTTCCTTCAGACGAATTCGTAAATATGATACGTGGAATAAGCGCGTTTTTTATTATTCTTGGAAATTGACTTGAAAATGAACATGTTTATATACAGAAACTGAAGTAGGCTAGTAAATTTGTGACGTCGTGACGGCAGGGGCGTGTAGAAAGGGGCAGGCTGTAGAATGTAGCGTCTGTTGCAGCTTTCAAAAAAGAAATTAAAACTTGGGATGGAACCAGTTGCCTTTGTACAATTTGTAAATAGACACTGAATTCCTTTGATTGTAAATTAGCATGTATTACTTTAGGTTTATTGTAAATAGTTGGTGTAAATTAGCTTTATTCTTTTAAAACTATGTAAATACCAACTTTAAATAAATATATGAAATGAAATGAAAATTAAAGAAAAGAAATTTCCACTGGTTCTCGTGCACTACTACCACTAATGCACCAAAAATCAGCAGCATTAACCTACCTCTAATAGCAACACCCCCGTCTCCATCAATATCACTGTCACTATGACCACTGCTACCATCACCTCCACCTCCCCCGTCACCTGGTCCNCCTTACTGATATGAAGATCTGATATAGATCTTGTTAGGCCCCTCCTATCACGACTTCAGCACATTGTTATACTTTTCCTTCAGACGAATTCGTAAATATGATACGTGGAATAAGCGCGTTTTTTATTATTCTTGGAAATTGACTTGAAAATGAACATGTTTATATACAGAAACTGAAGTAGGCTAGTAAATTTGTGACGTCGTGACGGCAGGGGCGTGTAGAAAGGGGCAGGCTGTAGAATGTAGCGTCTGTTGCAGCTTTCAAAAAAGAAATTAAAACTTGGGATGGAACCAGTTGCCTTTGTACAATTTGTAAATAGACACTGAATTCCTTTAATTGTAAATTAGCATGTATTACTTTAGGTTTATTGTAAATAGTTGGTGTAAATTAGCTTTATTCTTTTAAAACTATGTAAATACCAACTTTAAATAAATATATGAAATGAAATGAAATGAAATGAAATGAGTGTCCTTTCAAAAACTTTCGTAAGTCCGATTTGTTTGATGATGTGGAGTCGTCATATCCAGTTGTTTATCTAAGGCCTGGTTCAAACGTCGTACTTCTCATGCGCCGAATACAATTCAATTTGGTGCGACAGTGGAGCGACTCCAAGAGCGACTCCGATTCAAACGTCGTATTTAATTGAATCGTACCAATTAATTTAGTTAGACTGACTACCTCGGTCCCCTGTTTCCGCTTCAAATAAAGGCGCGTAAACCAAAAATCTTTTCCAAAATGGCGCCTCAAAACAAGAATCTCATAATTGTAATGAAGTTGATCGCAGAGAGTCGAAGAAAGCGGAGAATATTAGAATTAAGAATGTTGGAAGCCATAAAAGAACGGAGAAGAAGAACCAAGGCACTGCTTCTCGTAATCTTGTTGTTGATTTCGAGAAGCCATTCGAAAAGGGCCCAAACACGAAGATTTGTCGACGACTTCAACGTAACTATGGTTGGTGGCAAGTCATATGGAATACATACCCTGATTGCCGTTTCAAGAAGACATTCCGCGTGTCAAGGGAAACATTCAGTTTCATTCTGTCTAGAATTCACCATAGGTTGGAAAGAGAAACTCTTTGTGACTGAATGTAGGCTAGCTATTTGTTTATATAGGCTTGGCCGTGGGGATTATTTATATACAATTTCAGAAATGGCTGGCCTTGGTGTTTCGACAGTATGCACCATTGTCAATGAGGTCTCACAGGAATTTGTCTCTACACTTCGCGCCAAATTTGAATGTTACAACGCATGATCAGTAGAGGAAACTCTGAATTGTGGGAAGCAAAATACATTAGAATTAATTATGCATTTGATTCGGCGCATGAAAAGAGCGACTTCTGAATCAATGTCAATCCTGTGTCGCATTATGCGGCAGGCTCTGCCGCACCAGATCATTTTTGCCGTACTTAATTCATTCTGCCGAACCAAACCGATTCAAACGTCGCACTTTTCATGAACTTAATTCCTCAATTAAGTTCGGCGCATGAGAAGTACGACGTTTGAACCAGGCCTAAGGTTCAGGTTTGTACGAGGCTACATTTTTTACACATAGAAGGTGCTTGAAATTTCGTCTCGATTTCAGTGGAACTCGTGATGTCCAAAAATGAATTCGTTGCTCTGGTTGCAGGTATTGTGGTAACGTGCAGGTAACCCATTTACATCGGCGAGAACAGCATCTAATGTGCTGGGGGCGTCGCCAGCCTTTAAAACTTTAAAAAGTGTGGTGGACTTAGCGCATAATTATGTCCTGGAAGGTATATACGCAGCCTTTTTTAAGTGCATGGCCATGGGGGGGGGAGGAGCAACCCACTTTTGTCGAAAGATGGTCCTCGAGACTCCTTTACAACCGGAGAGAAAATGGCTGGGTAACAGGTTGGGTAAGACTTTTTCCGAGAAATGCCAAATGCTAGAAGGAGATTACGTAATTTAATTGTGTTGTCAAAGCTTCCCTTTATTAGCACTTGTAAATATGGAATCATGGGATACATTCTGAGCCAAAAAGGTTCTTACTTCAAAAAATTTAGATATGGTATGGAGGAGGTTGCAGTGGAGCACTACGAAACTGGGGCTAAATGGTTCAACACTTTTAATGGCCAAAGAACTTCTTTTCTAAAACCAGTTTGGATTGCAAGATTCCTTTGACATCAATCGCGATTTCAATAACGTCCGAGATTCAAATTCATACTTCTTTACAAGGCAGAAATATTCGTTCCAGCCCTCTGTTGTAGAAAATAAAATGCAAGGAGGAAATTGTTACAGCCCATTGAACAAACAATTGAATCTTTTGTTCAACGTTGCAGCTGGGCTGAAAACGAGGCAGCGTGGTCCGATATGAGGTTGAAAACATCCACTGAATTGAATGCCATTTTGAATTACGTTATCTCGTACATGTGAGAAGAAAAAAGATAAATTGATAAAAGTGGAGTGACTTTCTTCTTTTGGAATAAACAAAACAGACTGTTTTCACGAAGCAGCAGACATGTTTTGAAGAAGCAAGGTCAGGTTTTACATCAGCACATTGTCTATCAAGATAAGGCTCTTCAATCTTATATCTACTGCGNCATTAAATAAGGTATTATTATTATTATTATTATTAACCAAATTGATCCTACAAGGACTAAAATCGTACAAAAAATCTGAAGAAACATCCAATATCTTCTATCCTTTGAAGGTCGAAGAAAAACTCAAACGCTGCTTCGAACGTCGCTTCTCTTTGAAAAGTCGAACTTTGATCCTACAACCAATCAAACACTAGGAATAGGCACGTGGTCTAATCTGATTGGACGCTCCCTGACGCGGCGTATTTGAAGCTGAATCATTAACCATCATTCAATTCAATGCAGAATTATGAGAATCATTCAGTTTAGGGAGCATTTGTCTTTCAAACGGGATTGTTTTTTCCAATCGCGATCCCATATGCATATCATACCACAAACTGTTGCAATTTGAATGAATCGAAGGTTAAAAACGCTGTTTTGCTTGCTTCCAGTATTTAGGCCCGATACGCAGCCTTTCAAAGTTCCGATCTGTCCAATTTCAAAACTCAGCCATTCCAAAACAAATTGCAAAGAGCCAAGTCTCAAAATCTTAGTTGAACTTTGAGAAACAGGAAGGTAAAACACCCGCAATTTCTGGTTTTTTCAGTGTTCCACAAACTTTGATCAAACTTGTTGAGGAAAGAACTTTCATTTTACAGACGAGCCAAGAGGTGTTTGAATCTTGTGAAGTGTTGTACGTGGAGACTGATATTGGAAAAAGACGAGGTCGAGCATGATTTACTTCGAAATGAATCAATAGATGTGTGACGAAAGCAAACCACTGGTTTAGGCCATTGTCATCAGAACGAGGCTTGATACCTATCTTCACAAAGAGATCGAAAGAAATCATTGCGATATACTTGTGGTATTCTATCAGCTTTAATTATCATTTTCAAAGAATACAAACTGATGGGTGTTACGTGATAAAGTTCACACCAGAGGAGGCCCGTCCCCCTATTCTACCTCTACTGTCTTGCCAACGTTGTGTTAGCCATGGTGTTAGCTTTGTTTGGCGTTCTCTCGACGCCCTTTTACCTGATAAGAAAGTATGTCTTTTAAATGAACCAGATAGCAACAAATATACCACAGAATCCACAACGGGTTTTACTTCGAGTTTACTTTGTCTGTTCCTGTCCTTACTGATATGAAGATCTGATAATTATCTTGTTAAGCCCCTCCTATCACGACTTCAGCACATTGTTATACTTTTCCTGCAGATGAATTCGTAAATATAGATAGGTGGAATAAGCGCGTTTTTTATTATTATTGGAAATGGATTTGAAAATGAAAATGTTTATATATAGATGCGAGAACAGCATCTATGTGCTGGGGGCGTCGCCAGCCTTTAAAACTTTAAAAAGTGTGGGGATAATGTGTAGTGAATAATTATGTCCTGGAAGGTATACCTACCCAGCATTTTTTAAGTGCGTGACCATGGGGGTGGGGGTACCCCACTTTTGTCGAAAGATGGTCCTCGACCCTCAGAGTAGATGGCTGGGTAACAGGACGACTTTTTCCGAGAAATGCCAAATGCTAGAAGGAGATTACGTAATTGAATTGTGTTGTCAAAGCTTCTCTTTATTAGCACTTGTAAATATGGAATCATGGGATTCATTCTGAGCCAAAAAGGTTCTTACTTCAAAAACCTTTCCTCGTGCTCCTGTGGGCTTCGTGCCCCACTCCCTCATTGGGGTACCCCCACTTAATCTACCCTGGCCACGCCGCTGCCATTTTTATGCAATTTTTGCACATGAATAAATACCACCCTCACAAAAACTTAGGTAGGCATGTTCACCCCCAATCGACCCCTTGGCGACGCACGCCTCGTGTTATGTGCCTACGTAAAGAGCCGAGCGCGGCACAGGGTGCCCCACCATGGTGCCCCACCTCAAACTGTTCTTTTCTCAGCCTTTTTAGAGTTCTAATAGTCCACTTTTCTGGATAAGATGAAAGCGAAATGAAAATGAAAAATGAAATGACAGTGAAAAATGTAGACATGGTATGGAGGAGGTTGCAGTGGAGCAGTACGAAACTGGGGCTAACTGGTTCAACACTTTTAATGGCCAAAGAACTTCTTTTCTGAAACCAGTTTGGATTGCAAGATTCCTTTGACTTCAATCGCGATTTCAATAACGTCTGAGATTCAAATTCATACTGCTTTACAAGGCAGAAATATTCGTTCCAGCCCTCTGTTGTAGAAAATAAATACAAGGAGGAAATTGTTGCAGTTCATTGAACAAACAATTGAATCTTTAGTTCAACGTTGCAGCTGGGCTGAAAACGAGGCAGCGTGGTCCGATATGAGGTTGACAACATCCACTGAATTGAATGCCATTTTGAATTACGTTATCTCGTACATGTGAGAAGAAAAAAGATAAATTGATAAAAGTGGAGTGACTTTCTTCTTTTGGAATAAACAAAACAGACTGTTTTCACGAAGCAGCAGACATGTTTTGAAGAAGCAAGGTCAGGTTTTACATCAGCACATTTTCTATCAAGTTAAGGCTCTTCAATCTTATATCTACTGCGAACATATTGCGATTTCAACAGATCTCACTGATTGTGGCTCGTTCGTTCACACAGGCTTCACTGCGCATCATGTCATCTAGACTCGATTACAAATTTAGAAAGATGGCCCGCTACAAGGCGGCCGCGCGTTAATCCGCTTAAACTCAGCCAACATCGATCTCCGTGATTAGATAACGCGCGATAAGTTATCCGATGTTGATTAGGATCAAGATAACACTGATCTAATCAGCCTGTTTAAATGACGCGAACGGATCGTTATCAGTGTTGGCTTGACCGCGATAGCCCTGTCGCCTGGGCCTAGATTAAGTATCTATTTGTGACAAAGAAGCCACCTGATTTAACATGCGCTCATGGCAAGGTATCCCACATCACAAACACCACACAACACACACACTGCCCACTACAGTATTGGCAAGACCTAGAGAGGTTGCCAATTCATGCATATGACCGACAAATACCTGAATCAAGAATCGTTGTTTATTGATGGCATCGACCACCAAGGGCGACGCGAAGCAATCAACTTATCAATATGACGGTACCATAAATAGGCCTACTTCGGTTCGATAACTAAATGCGTCGGTGGCACCGACTTTTATGATCAATCAAAGTAAAGAATTTTTTTATTAATATGCGAATACAGTCGTTAATTTTCTCTCACGGCTGTGAAATTTCTCATAAAATTGTTTTCAGGATTGTTAAACAAGTTTCAAAATCTAGAAATCCAAAGAACTTTCAACAAGACCATCAAATATTTCTGAAATTTTATAGGAGACGGTACGGTTCGTTCTGGTGAAAAAGTCCGTTACAAATATTTGTAAAAGGGTCTGGCACGCGTCAAGTTTTTCTCATAAATGCATAAATGGAAGAATTTGTATATCAACGAAACGATGAAGATCAACGAAACGATGAAGATCAACGAAACGATGAAGATCAACGAAACGATGAAGATCATTACAGAGCCTCTGTAATCCAGGGTCCTTTGCAGGCACGATGCAAATTCAGATTGTCTGAGAATCAAAATTGGCCTAAATGGAAAATATGCATCCACAATGCAGTATTATACAGCATAGCAATCAAAAGTTTTTGCTCGTGGCACATGGCCGAAACTAGACTTATTACATGAGTCCTTGTTTTTGCTCCATTCCCCCCAACGAAACCCCCCACAATACCTATTCAGCTACAATGAAAGTTTTCAATGAATGTTTACAATACCTATTCCGCTTCAATGAAGGTATGTAAAATTTAGAACAATTTTCACGGGTTTCTCTTGTCTTCTTCGCTTATTCGCCGTCTGATTGGTCCATGAAAATGAGGCTTTAGAGGTTTCGGCCATTGACGACATTTGATTCTTATTCTGTATTACACTGATGGGAGGTTTGATTTCAGCTGACTTGTCAGTTAGTTTAACCACTGCAGTGTCCATCTGTATTTTCCATATAGGCCAACTTTGATTTTCAGACAGTCTAACAAAGCAGTGTGCTCGCAAAGCACCCTGGGTGACAATGGCTCCTTAAGCTTGATTATGGTTCTTTCAAACCATTTTAAATGGCGGAAAATCGAATTCAATAAAATAGACCTTTAGGTTTCGATCGAATCAATATCGATATTGAATTCGATTTTCGTTATTTACCAAACATTGTCTGATGTCTTACCTTACCAGATCCTCCTTCGATTTCTTGAAGATAAAATCGAGGGGCAAATCACTTCTCAAAATAGCGTACGTGATTTTTGTGATTTTAAAATCACACGATTTTTTTCTGTGATTTTAGTGATTTTTTTGTGATTTTAGTGATTTTTTTGTGATTTTTTCTTGTGATTTTTCTATGATTTTGTGATTTTTGTGATTTTTGTATGGTGATTTTGTGATTTTTGTATGTGATTTTTTTGTGATTTTAAGGAAGGTGTACGAAAAAAAAGTCAGTGATTTGCCCCTCGGGTAAAATCATAGTAAAATCGTGTAGGTGAAGTGAGGATACAACAGCTGTTAGCTAGCATGTCCTTTGTTGATACGACGGCCTAAATAAGTAAACAGCAGTCAATCTCTCCTTATCATTTGTTTATCATTCGTTTATAATTCGACGAAAAGTCTTTCGAGGTCATCGCAACCTTCTCGCCTCATGACATTAACTTTTATAAAGTACTTTATCAGACATTCAATTCATTCATTGTCACCTAAAACGTGTTATGATAGCAAACAATATTCATTTGTTAATTCTTACGTTTGCTCGTAAATGAATTGAATGAAAGCATGATAATAATGTCATAATGGCCATAAAGATGTTCTTGTTATTTTCATTAGACCTCATGACATTAATTAATTCTTATCTTACATTACTTTAAAATAAATTACGTATATTTTTTCTCAATAAATCTATGACGTACCGGGTGCTTCAGAAAAAAAGTACGCCCTTCTGACTGGAGAGAGAAACAACACGGTAAGATATTGGGACTTCTGAGTCCACAGGTAAAGTTGCATTAATCTTCAACTTAAATGCACGTACATTGCATTTAAAAATCGTCCACTTTCGCATGCGCAGCATATGAGTTAGCCATCCAGATCCCAGGGTATCTTTGCAGCTTTCTTTTTGCAACTGGACTTGTTCCCCGTAGAAATTCATTTGATTGCAAAGCCTAATCACCCTCATAATGTCTATTAAAATCAATGGATACATAGTTGTTAGAAAATTTGCCTTGTTTGATTCTGAAGCATTACAGACCTGAGGAAAACACGAGAGTTATGGAAGACTTCACCAACCGAGTGCTTTCTCCTCGAGCAATCATTTTCGCTCGCCAAGTTTTCCCCTCTAACAATACAGAACAGTTTTCAAATGTATGTCATAGGTGATTCTTTACGCTGTGCTGCTTATATCGAAACCTCGTTTCCATGCCTCATATTGTGCAAGCCAAGCCAGTTGCCAAAGCCAGCAAGTCGTTGCTTGGTTGCTTAGGCCGACGAAATCACAACGCCTACTGAAATGTAAACATAGGCCTAAGGCCGCTTCGTTATCGAAACAGTGCAGGATTTTTTTGATTGACAAATGGTCAGATTGGTAGTGTAATCCATTTATTGATGAGTGCCTCTTGGGCAAAACAAAGCAAGGATATTCATCAAATTTTGCTATTTGTTATCGTCGAGTCTCTAAAAACATGAAATTCTATTGGGTCAAATCATTAACTTGATTAAAAATTAAAAACATCCTCATTTCGGTAACTTTTATTTCATTAGAGCATTACGTTAGTCTAATCTGTAATCTCACCATATCGAAAATTCTTTCTAATCATTTATCAGCCGGCGCAGATAACTTTGGTTATTTGATGAAGCGAACGCCATGTTAAATAATTGCAAAGTCAAACATGTTAATATCTGAGCAATCGATAAGATGAAAAAATCTTAGGATCTTAGCACATGTTCATCAGTTCTTGTAAACAGAAATTATGTAACTTTTCAGGCAATTTTATCAAGTGGATTTCCGTCTTATTTTAGTCGATAAACTGATGATCCGAAGATCAACGCGAGGTTTCGAATAGATTCTAAACCATCTTCGTTGATTTTCGAAAATTGTCAGTGATTTTTGTGATCAAGATGGTGATTGAATTGAATTTACAGAAATAACCAGTTTTTATCGAAGCATGTAGAATGAGGAAAGAGGGAAAGATATTTGCAGGTGTATCAAAAATAAAATAAAATTACTGAAACTGATCGAAAACTAAGGAAGATGGCAAGAGATGCAAGTCCTAGTCCGTTGTTATTCAATTGTTTTACGTGATTTCTACGCAATCATTTCTCATCCTCTTACTGGCGAAAATTTTAGAAATGTAGAAACAAATAAGGACTTGTTTCACAGATTAACTTCTGCTATCTTACAGAGCCATTGTCACCCAGGATCCTTTGCGGGCACGCTACGATTTCAGATTGAATGAAAATCAAATTTGGCCTAAACGGATCCTATAGAATTAGATACACAGTGCAGTGGTTGGACTAATGGAACGCTTTAACCAAAGGAAAACTTTTGTGCCACTTCAATTACTACAGTGCGTATTCATATTTTTCATTTAGGCCAAATTTGACTTTCAGACTGAAATTGCAGCATGCCCACAAAGGATTCTGGGTGACAATAGCTCTTCAAACTCGTCGAGCAATGTTTTGATATCTTTGGCACAATTTGCAGAGAATCTGTTCAAAAGTAACCAACAGAAGTGACACAGCGATCCGAAAATCATGAAGCTTTCTTCGACGTTTTCGTAAGCGATGGAACAAAACAATTATGAAATACAAATCAATTGAACAGGGAAATCCGATCTTCTTACTGCGAAATGATTGTAACTGGGGAAATTTTGGATCAGACTGGACTGAATTATGTGCACTTGTTTGGATCTAATGTTGTTTTGATCTAGAATCAACCAACAATGAAACTCTAATTCACTTTATGCATTTTTGTCTGTTCTCGAAGAAGTCGCCATATGACGTCAGAGTAGGACCCAGGCCCTCACGTGATGATGTTCAAATGTTTTGTTCTGCAATCTCGTTCCCAGCTGAGGGCATCATGGTGGCAGATAAGAGATAATTTGATCAGTTCAAGCATCGCCCATAATAGATAAAAGGGGCATATGTTTAGACTCGTTTTTGTCTGAAGGCTTTTCAGTAGATAGTATTGGCGGACCACTAATTCTAGGCTAATTGCTTGAAAGAACGTACTCCTAAATAAATTTTGTCCCTAATGGCCACTCCAGACCATGTTTTGAAGTAGCATTCGAGACAAATTACATTAAATAAAGAGTTGATTGGTTACTGAAAGTTTATTTCCCAGTCAGAAAGATTTCCCAATTGATGCACTCATAAAGAAAGCCTTCGTTGACACACGGAATAACCTTATGAGGAAATGTAACATTCTGTACTCTCGTGATCTAATTTGAGATTGCTTTTGCTATATCAATTAGCCTTGCTCGTTTTCTGTCTAATTTAACCACATACGCAACATTGTTAGGCACAAAATTTGGCCCAAAGGATCCTCCTTAATGAACGTGTTAAAAGTTGCACAAACTGTGCCTGCGTTTGCTGTGTTCTTTACAGCAGATTGACATGATCAAATCATTTCTCAATATTCCTACTTCTATCAAGATCAAGATCAAACTTCTATCAAGTCATAATAGCTAATAATAGCAATAAATGGCTAACATTTGCCCACAACATCTACCCATCACTGCGGCAAATTTCCGAGAGCAGACCCATAACCAGGGCAAAATTCACGAAACATGACCCATAGCCCGGGCAAAATATCGCAAATTAACCCATAACCCCGGCAGGCACACGTATACCAAACCCTGAAAGGAACTTCCCCCCGCCCCCCATCGACTTCAGTGACCTCAATTCTTGAGCAGTATTAAGCAGAATGCTTTATGTTGAAGCCTCTACAAAGGCAGAAACGAAAGGAAACGGTAATAGTTAGGCTATCGCCGCACCAATCTCATAATTTGCAAGTCCAATGTCACTCTTACACATCAAACAATTCCGATTTGTAGAAAAAAGAAATGGGCCTAATCTATGAATCCGGTTATTTGCGCTAAAAACTACCACCCCCATTAAACTACTCTCTTTATCAAAATAACATTGCAATATTTTCAATCTGATAACAATTTTATCTCCAAATCTCCAAGCAAAGTTGCATCTCATTTGTTTACAACATTACGTGGTCATCAATCAAAATTAAAGTAGACTACCGATCATGTTTGGAACTATAAGTAATCAGCAATTTATTACAAATTGATTATTTTTGAAAAAACATAACGAGTTGTTTCTTTTAACTGCGGTTGTTCTGATATGTGCTTTCTTGTTGTTCCGAGTCGGAAATTATTCATCGGGTGGTTGTCTGGAATTTCAAGATCGGTCATTTCAAAGAAGGTGCATTGCATTTTTGGCGTGATTGATGATACAGAAATACGAATGAATCAATTTTAGACTTAAGATATAATTACCCTTGATCAAATCGCACCCGTTAGAGTAAATTTTCTTTGAAAAATATTAAATGTTCTGCTCAAAGGGCGGTCAACAAATTTTTCCGGCTACACGATGGCAACAACATTTCTGATGTCTATAAATCTTAAAACTGAAAAGCAGTTGACGTGCGGGAAATCTAGAATTGTATGAAATTATGCATGTGGAGGATATGTGAAACATTTTGCTGTACGTTTAAATTGCAATGTTGTTATTGGATCAGGGCATTTGTATTGATCATCTTTTGATCCGCAGCAAGTTGGATGGGGCCTAAAAAGCAAGGGTGAAGTTCGAAACCAAAGAATAATGTCTCCAATAAGACAAAGCGATTTCCCGTTCCGAAGAACAGATTTCACAACTTCTTCTAAGCACTTGATCATAATATTTTGGGGATATTTGCTGTTGTTATCTTGATTTGATTGAGTCAAGGAATGAATCTATTCTTCAAATCCGTAAATCACTTTATCTCAACCAATACGGGATTCGTCTGTTTTACAAAATCCATCCTTGCTTGCCTAAAATGGCATTTTCATTGATTTTGTTTATTGACAAATATGTATCTGCTCATCAAGTGAATCACTTCAACCAATAGACCTTTTAGCTATTCTGAGAAGAATCAGAATCGAACGCAATTTTGCTACATTTTGTAGAATTTTCGAATGAGCACAATAGTGACAGAAACTCTAACGCCACTCGATCGAACGTCGCGTATAAAAATGTATAAAAACAACGTTCGATCCAGGCACTTTTGTAGAATAGCTAAAAGGTCTATGCTTCAACCCTTCGTAGTTTGATCAGTTTTCAAAACATGAAACTTGAAAAATGTTTTCACGTGACCAGTATAGCAACTCGCACTATTTCAGTGGCTCTTTACTCTCAAGTACCGAATAAACGGGGGGTGAGAATAATCGGGGGG